>WNGS01017379.1:0-20805 GCA_020271785.1 Procambarus virginalis | reverse complement strand
ACGTAGGTCTCATTCCACTTGTCGTCCAGTTCGAAGGTTGTCAGCTAGCTCTCAGGATTCTGATTCGGATGACTCCACGTCTCCTCGACGGTGGAACAGTCATGGTCGAAGGAGTAATTCGTTCCGTCGATCACCTCGAGAATTCGATTATGATGGTAAATCTGATTGGACTCCGTTCTATCGCCGTTTCACATCGTATGCAGCGGAAAAGGATTGGAGTGGCACTACTTCTCTAATAAACTTGGGTTGGTGCCATAAAGGCAAAGCTAGTGATTTTTACAACTGGATACTAGACCGGGAACCATCAACTGATTACACTCGCATGGTGCACAAGCTTGTAAAGCAATTTGGAGATAGGGAGGTTTTAGGAAATTTTCTCAGGCCCGCCAGGAGAATGGTGAGGAAATCTTAGAATGGGCTGATAGAGTCCAGCATTTGGCTCATTGAGCTTACAAACATCTGGAAAGGGGAGAGGAAGAGCAGATGGCAATCATGCGATTTGGCCAGGATTTGCTAGATAAGCGTTTAGCAGAATATATTTTCAACGCTAATATTTCTTCCATGGAAAAAAGCCATTGATAGAGCTGAGACATTTCAGCATAATTCTGTTGCTATTCACGGGTCAGCAGGTTCATCCTCATATGGTTCCCAGCAGCAGAGGTACCAAGGGCCAGTAGTGCGGATAAATGCTGTGGGTAGACCTTCCCGATACGAAGGGCCAGCCCATAGTAGTTTGACTTTCCGTCTCCGTTCACGAACACCCACAAAATCCCCAGATTCGTCACCGGCTGCTACCAAATAAATGCTGGATCAGGCTCTCCCTCTCTTGCGGGAATAGATACAAAGCTAGATAAATTGAGAGGCATGAACGCAAACTAGACGAAGTTGTCTCAGGGATCTCAGGGGTTCGCGACAAATTGGACGAGGAATGTGAGGGTTTGAGGTGTCTCACAAACGCTATCACCTCGTGGTCAACGCACCCCATCACCTAGGAGGAGTAATAATTTTTACCTATGTGGGAAAGAGGTCATTTTGCACGCGATTGCCAAAGGTCTAGGAGTGGCTGGGACGAAGGCCGTAAACAGGAGGAGTGTGCCAACGATAAGTATCATGTTTCATTTCTGGAGGAGGATCAGTCTTTAAACAAAGACGGGTCGGTTCAAGAGGCCTAGATTCGACCCACGACTTACCAGGCCAGCAGAGTGTGGTTACACCACATTCAATGACACGAGGTCCTTCTCGAGGGTTCAAAACTTATACCCTCCAAAAACCAGCACTGGATATCCATCAGGAAGAGTGGCAGTCCGATCAAACATTTTCAGAAGGTGCGCCTGAAATGGTAGCACTGGCTGACGAAAGGAACATAGGCGAAGGTAAAATTAATGTGTCGCAAGACGAGGAAGACTTCTATCAACATGAGGGGGTAGGTTTAAATTTCCAGCAAATAGGTGATGAGGAAGAGTTCCTCCAAGAAGAGAGTAGTTGTTCCCCCAGGGAGGATGAGGTAGACCCACCCGGCACACCTGGGGACATTGATAAGCAAGAAAAAGAGGAACAAGAACAAATAACTATTAGGCAATTACGGTTCGGTTCCATGTTTGGATCCCGATTCAAGTAGAGAACGTAATGGTGAGAGCAATGCTTGATACAGCGGCGGAAGTCACAATTATTTCTCAAGAGGTTCATCAAAAGTTGATACCCCCACCACTGGTAATAAGGCGGATCACTCTCAATACAGCGGGGAAATGTATGTACATTCCCGGGACACTGGTAGGGTCGGTTACATTACTAATTGCAGGAGGGAAATTTAAATTAAACGTATATGTAGCACCAATTGAAGATAACATGCTACTGAGGCTTGATTTTATGAAACGTCAGGGCATCAGCCTGGCCTTGGCCCAATCTCAGATGATATTACAGGGGCAAATTATTCCAAATTATTTATGCAGTTGGGAAGGGAGAATACACCAGACCCCAACTCCAACCCTTGCATAGCTAAAGTGACAGTGTTTCAACACACGGTCATTCCACCGCTGTCAGTTGCAAACGTCCCATGTGAACTGGACAATAACATGCCCCAATACCTAGTGGAACCCTTGGACGACGGGAGGGTGCCAATAATTCGCACATTGCACCAGAAAAGAAACACCTTACAAATATGTGTACTTAATGAAACAGAGCGGAACATCACACTGAAGAGACAGACGCATGTGGCCAATGCAGAAGCAGCATAGGAGGTTTTACCCAGTTTTAGTCCAGCGGTGTCTGTAAGGTCAGTAGGGGAGGCACCACAGGAAACCCAAGGCAACATACCCAGCCATATGGTAAGCATGTTATGGGACACAGAAGAAACCCTGACAGCAGAACAGATGAGCCAACTGTCCCATTTGTTACTGACATATAAGGATGTCCGCGGCAAGTGAATTTGATTTGGGATCTTTTAATGAAGTATCACACCACATCAACACAGGCAATGCCAGACCTGTGAAACAGAAAATACGACGAACACCCACATGTTTTGCACAGGAAGAAAAAGGACACCTTCAACGCATGCTTGATGCAGGTATTATTCACCCGTCGATGTCTGAGTGGGCATCGGCACCAGTGTTAGTGAGGAAAAGGGATGCCTCGGTTCGATGGTGTGTGGACTACCGAGAACTGAATTCCCGTACCATAAAAGATGTGTACCTGCTTCCGCTAGTCGATGAATGTCTGGACACATTAGTTGGGAACGAATGGGTCAGTAAATTGGACGCCAATTCAGCACACTACCAGATCAATGTAGCCAAGGAAGATCGGAAAAGGACGGCATTTATCACCAAGTATGGTCGGTTTAAATTTAAGAAAATGGCTTTTGGCCATTGTAATGCTCCAGCTACCTATGCAAGAGTCATGAATCTAGTGCTACGAGAACTAAATTGGGAAACCGTGCTAGCTTTTTTGAACGACATCTTAGTGCTAGGCGAGTCCTTTCAGAGTCATCTCTCCAACCTGGAACAAGTCTTTGAAAGATTCAGGAGATATGGCCTGCGCCTTAAGCTAAAAAATGTGCCTTGTTTAAAAAGCGTGTCGAATTCTTGGGCAGGATAGTTAGCTGGACAGGGCTAGAATTGGGACCGGAGGCAATGGAGGCAGTGGTGAGGTGGCAAACCCCAAGGTCATCCAAGGATGTGGAACGATTCTTAGGATTAGCCACCTATCATAGGGCCTTTATTAAAGGATTTGCGGAGCTTGCGGCTCCTCTATAAGCATTAACCGGGGCAAACAAATTTAATTGGGAAAGTAAACAGCAAGAGGCCTTCGTGGCTATCAAGACGGCTTTGACTATGTCCCCTGTTTTGGGGCTACCCAATGGACAGGATCCATTTATCCTGGATACCGACACCCCTGATTGGGCAATAGGTGCTGAGTTGCTACAGGTTCAGGAGGAACAGGAAAAAGTAATTGCTTATGCCAGCTTTGCATTAATCCCAGAGCAAAGATGGTATTGCACTACCAGGAAGGAATTGTTGGCAGTCGTGAGGTTTACCAGGCTTTTTCGGCACTATCTATTGGGCCGGACTTTTATTATTCGAACGGATCATGGCAGTTTGGTATGGTTGACTAAGTTCAAGAATCCCCAAGGCTGATTAGCTCGTTGGTTGGAAGAACTAAGCCAGTTTGACTGATCCAACACAGGGCAGGAAAGAAACACATCAATGCGGACTCATTGTCGAGGGAAGGGGACACCCAGCAGTTATGTACACACTTCCGTCACGACATCCCCGTACAAGACTTGCCATGCGAAGGCTGTTCTTATTGTCACAGGGCACACCAGAACTGGGCAACATTCCAAGAAACGGTAGATGACGTGCTCCCACTAGCTATAGGATCGTTTGACTGTGCGTGCAGTATTCAGGCCTGGGGGAAAGTCAGAAACATAAGCACGAAGCCTCCTTCTACAGACTGGTGGTCGGAAGACAACAACTTGGTTGTGTTTCCATGGGACCCGGGGGGGGGGGGTAAAGATTAAAGAGAGTTAGAGGACACATCCAGAAAGGGACGGGATGGAGCCCTACCTAAAACAGTAAGTATTCAAATTCTCACCAATATCACAGCAGACAGATACAGGATGCCCATACGTGAATTGCAGGAGTAGACAGAGAAAGACCCAGACATGAGTGTGGTGAGAGCATGGGTAGGGGGCCAGCACCCAGCAGAAGAGGGATCTATTCGAAGCCAGTCCCTCCATGAAAGAGGGACTGGCTAAACAAAGAGGCCTTTATTTTTGAAAATGACCTTTGATGGTGGTATAAGGTAGATCAGGATGGAGCTGCCCAAAAACTATTATACATCCCCAATAGCTTGAGACATGAAATATTGAGTTTATGCCATGATATACCCGATATGGGCCATCAAGGCAGGAATCGTACACTGGAGAGAGTTAAATCAAGATATTTTTGGTATGGGCTAACAACCAGGTTGCTAATTATGTGGCTTCATGCCACCTTAGCAGTATAAACAAAAAAGCATTCAAGTCCAGCAGGCCAGCAGGCATGAGTTGCTCAAGTACCATGCGGGTGCACCAATGGAAAGGGTACACCTAGACTTTCTGGGGCCACTGCCCAAGACCCGGAGGTTCAATGAATATCTCTTAGTGACGGTAGATCAATTTACCAAATGGATAAAGTGCATGCCGTTACCATCCCAGACTGCAGAAGATACGGCTAGAGCGGCGCTCGATGGGTTCTTCACCCGGTTTGGGTATCCGTTTGAGATTTTTTCCGATCAAGGGAGATACTTTGAGAGTGACTTATTCACTAAACTTTGCGAGATGATGCACATCCACAAAGCTCGTACCACAGCTCATAGGCCGTCAGCAAATGGCCAGGTAGAACGGTACACTAGAACCATCATGGATGCATTGCGATGCTATGCCAGTTCTCAACAGGATGGTTGGGATGACTACGTTCAACACATAGCTGGGGCAATTAGGTCAAGCATGAATCGACAGACGGGATTCACCCCTAATAAAATAATGCTTGGCCGAGAAAGTAACCAGCCAATAGATCTGATGTATCCCTGGGAGAGACAACCTACCCAAGATGTAATACCTTACTTAGCACAATTCCAACGGGAAATAGAAAAAGCACACGAGCTAGCACGAAAATCTCTCTCATCTACCCAAGAACGAATGAAGAAGGATTACGACCTTAGGGCACGGTTACAGACCTATGAAAAGGGTGACCTGGTTTACCTGCTGGATACAACGCAGGCAAAGGGGCAGTGTAAGAAATTATCGCCATGATGGAAGAGGCCAGGAATCATAATTCATAAATTTTCGTCTTGTTTGTTTAGGGTTAAACTTCAGCGTGACCTCACGACAGTGAACCACGATAGATTAAAGAAATGCAAGGACCGTGTATGTCCAGACTGGGTGATTAGATTTAAACAGCACATGGCGCAGGTTCCAGAAACAACATCATTACCATTTCAAGACCTTTATTGAATATGTAGGCAGCCATATGGCGGAAAATTTATGGTGCATTGTGATAGGTGTGCTGAATGGTTTCATGGAGGCTGTGTGGGAGCAACCGAGGTAAATGTACCTTCTAAGCCTGAGTATATATGTCCACAGTGTAAGAACACACGCAGGGAATAGTTTAAATAAATACCCTTCTTACTATTACGACACTGTTTATTGCAGACCTACGCACCAACACAGTGATGGCAACCAAGGAATCATCTTCAGACTACTCTGACTACGAGTGAAACCAAGTGAGAGGAGTCAAAGGGTCCAGCAACGTTCTGGGGAGTTCCCCTTTTATCAAAGTTGGGATTATTAATGAAATATTTAGAAAATCAACTCCAGTTTAGTCAAATGGGACATCCTGGGGAGGAGGCACCGGAGCTCCCAGAAACCATGGACACAATACCTGGTTGATACCTGGTTGATGGGGTTCTGGGAGTTCTTCTACTCCCCAAGCCCGGCCCGAGGCCAGGCTTGACTTGTGAGAGTTTGGTCCACTAGGCTGTTGCTTGGAGCGGCCCGCAGGCCCACATACCCACCACAGCCCGGCTGGTCCGGAACTCCTTGGAGGAATAAATCTAGTTTCCTCTTGAAGATGTCCACGGTTGTTCCGGCAATATTTCTTATGCTTGCTGGGAGGACGTTGAACAACCGTGGACCTCTGATGTTTATACAGTGTTCTCTGATTGTGCCTATGGCACCCCTGCTCTTCACTGGTTCTATTCTGCATTTTCTTCCATATCGTTCACTCCAGTACGTTGTTATTTTACTGTGTAGATTTGGGACCTGGCCCTCCAGTATCTTCCAGGTGTATATTATTTGATATCTCTCTCGTCTTCTTTCTAGTGAGTACATTTGGAGAGCTTTGAGACGATCCCAATAATTTAGGTGCTTTATCGCGTCTATACGTGCTGTATATGTTCTCTGTATTCCCTCTATTTCAGCAATCTCTCCTGCTCTGAAGGGGGAAGTGAGTACTGAACAGTACTCAAGACGGGACAGCACAAGTGACTTGAAGAGTACAAGCATTGTGATGTGATCCCTGGATTTGAAAGTTCTCGTAATCCATCCTATCATTTTTCTGGCTGTCGCAATATTTGCTTGGTTATGCTCCCTAAACGTTAGGTCGTCAGACATCATTATTCCCAAATCCTTTACATGCTGTTTTCCTACTATGGGCACATTTGATTGTGTTTTGTACTCTGTATTATGTTTAAGGTCCTCATTTTTACCGTACCTGAGTACCTGGAATTTATCACTGTTAAACATCATGTTATTTTCTGATGCCCAGTCGAAAACTTTATTAATATCAGCTTGAAGTTTTTCAATGTCTTCAGCCGAGGTAATTTTCATACTGATTTTTGTGTCATCTGCAAAGGATGATACGAAGCTGTGACTTGTATTTTTGTCTATATCTGATATGAGAATAAGGAAAAGCAGCGGTGCAAGGACTGTACCCTGAGGTACAGAGCTTTTAACTGCACTTGGACTAGATTTTATATGGTTGACCGTTACTCGCTGAGTCCTGTTTGACAGAAAACTGAGTATCCAGCGTCCTACTTTACCGGTTATTCCCATTGACTTCATTTTGTGTGCTATCACGCCATGGTCACATTTATCGAAAGCCTTTGCGAAGTCCGTGTATATCACATCAGCATTCTGTTTTTCTTCTAATGCCTCAGTGACTTTATCGTAGTGCTCAAGTAGCTGTGAGAGGCACGATCTTCCCGCTCGAAATCCATGTTGGCCTGGGTTGTGAAGGTCATTGGTCTCCATGAAATTGGTGACCTGACTCCTAATCACTCTCTCAAATACTTTTATTATGTGCGATGTTAGTGCAACTGGTCTATAATTCTTTGCCAATGCTTTGCTCCCTCCCTTGTGTAGAGGGGCTATGTCTGCTACTTTAAGTGCATCTGGTATCTCTCCCGTGTCCAAGCTCTTCCTCCACACTATACTGAGTGCCTGTGCTACCGGCACTTTGCATTTTTTATAAATATTGAATTCCATGAGTCTGGACCTGGGGCCGAGTGCATGGGCATGTTTTCAATTTCTCTTTCAAAATTTAGTGCGCTCGTGTTGATATCAGTTATATTTACAGGGGTTTGGATATCACGCATAAAGAAATTGTCTGGATCTTCTACTTTCATGTTGTTTATTGGAGTGCTAAACATGTCCTCATACTGCTTTTTTAGGATTTCACTAATTTCTTTGTCATCCTCCGTGTATGAACCTTCACTTGTACGAATAGGTCCAATACTGGCAGTAGTTTTTGCTTTTGATTTCGCATATGTGAAGAAATATTTTGGATTTTTCTTTATTTCCTGAATTGCTTTCTGTTCTAACTGCCTTTCTTCAGTTTCATATGAGTGTTTCAATTTCCGCTCGATTTCTTCAATCTCCCTATTTAAATTATTCCTTCTTTTGACGGGAAATTCCGTGTCTGCATANCCGTTGCTGGAGAACAGCTGGAATGACGATACGAGTACCTCGCAGCACGGTGTCGCGTTGTTGCGTAACACTTAATTCTGTCTGGATGCGTTCAAGTGCTTTGAATGCATCTTGGTCAACTCCTGAGGGTGGGATGCGTGGAAACTTTTTCTTAGTCAATGCATCCACTGTTGCTTGCAGAGTTGGGTCCTCTAGGGTTGCAGTACGGATTTCGTCAAGAGTGAGAGCCTTAGGGACTGCATCACAGGTTACAGAGTGTACATATTCCTCGGCAACTTGCTGATGCTTGGTGATGGTGAAACTGTTGGCAGGATGTCGACTGATGTAATCAGCGGGATTGCCTGCACCTGGCTTGTATTTCACCGTAAAGTTGTATGGTTGCAGACGAAGAGCCCATCTCTCAATGCGAGCTGGTGGTTTGGACTTTGGATTATTGAAGATGGTCTCCAACGGTTTGTGGTCAGTGACTATCGTGGTAAAGGGTGCACCAAGCAGATACACATTGAAGTGTTCACAGCCCCATACAAGAGCAAGAGCTTCCTTCTCTGTCTGACTGTATCGTTGCTCAACATCTGTGAGAGAACGGCTGGCGTAGGCAATTACTACTCTTGAATCTGGTTCACCAGGTTTGTGTTGGGCTAACACAGCACCTAAACCAACAGGACTAGCATCCACCGTTAACTCAGTGTCCATTGATGGATCAAAGTATGCAGCAGTCGCATTTTCTACTAGTGCATCTTTCACAGCATCAAATGCATTTTGCTCGACATCGCTCCAGTACCATGATGCATTTTTCTTCAGGAGCTCACGTAGAGGCTTCGTAATGGTAGCAAAATCTGGAATGAAGCGAGAACAGTAGTTTGCCATTCCCAGAAAACTATGTACTTCAGTGGATGTTGAAGGAGGTGCAGCATTCTTGATATCTGCAACTTTCTTAGGATCTGGAGATAGACCTTTGTCACTAAGTACATGTCCAAAGAATTCAATTTTATGTTGATTGAACTCACACTTTGCTCGGCTTAGCGTCAAATTCTTTTCTCGTAAGCGTTGCAATGTTGCACGAAGAGCTTTGTCGTGTTCAGCTTGGGTACGGCCATAAACAATGATGTCATCAGACATGTTGTCAGCATTAGGTATATCTTGCAATACCTGGCTGATGATGTGCTGGAATACTTCAGCAGCACTGTTAATACCAAAACTCAGGCGCTTGTACCTATACAGACCTCGATGTGTCGTAAACGTTGTGATGAATCGACTCTCATCATCAAGTTCAAGCTGATGATAGCCCTTGTTTAAATCTAACTTGCTGAATACAGTTGCACCATTCAAGCGGTATATCATATCATCTACAGTGGGTGTGGATGGCGTTCACGCATTATTGCCTTGTTGGGAACACGCATGTCTACACAAATGCGTATCTCATCTGGATTCTTCGGCTTTGGTGGAGTGACAATTGGGCTTACCCATGGTGTTGGGCCTGTTACCGGTTCAATGATATCTAGTTCTATCAGCCTATCCAGTTCGGCATCGACTTTCTTGCGAGTATGGAATGGTTGTCGGCGATGTGGTTGGGCAACTGGAATTACATCTGGGTTGATATGCAGATGTACCTTGCTATCAGTATAACAACCTATGGATTTAAACCGATCAGAAAATTCAGCAACAATAGCATCAACATTGTTTGCAGATTCCACTGCTACAGCATTAGAAAGCTGAAGTAGCCCCAATTTGGTTGAAGTCTTGTAACTGAGTAAAGACTCCTTTGCATTCCTAACAACATGGAATGTAGTAATGAGCATTGCATTCTTTGACTTAATCTCTGCAGTGAAAGTTCCAATCACTGGTAAGGCTACCTTTGAAGCATAGGCAGTGGCTTTGCCATTATAGTTTTCAAGCTTTGGGAATTGTTTTTTAAATTTTTCATAGTGGCACTCAGCAATGGTGTCAATGTTTGATCCAGTGTCAATGAGAATTTTGAGACAAATGCCAGCAATGTATACTATAGTCTCTGGGTTGTTTGGAAGATCATTCCATTTTGTGATTGATTGTACTCCATAAATATAATCACATTCACTGTCATCTGAGACTGGTTGTAATGAAATGTTGTCTTGTATATTATTAACATTCTTGATTTGAGGTGCAATATTGTGTTTGCCACCTCGACTCCTATGACTTGATCCTCGTACATTGCTTTTATTTATTGATTGTGGTTTCTTTAGTGCGGAACGACACATAGCACCAAAATGATTTAGTTTTCTACACTCATAGCACTTCTTACCTTGAGCTGGACAAACATTATCTTGGTGTGGGTAGTCTCCTCCACAATTGTAACATTTATTATTGACAACCTCTGATGTGAGTCGTTGTGACTGCTTGAGTCTTGTTCCATGACTCCAGTTGTGATGTGGTTCTCGGCTCAATTTAATGTTAGGTTTGGCATGATATCTTCTATGATCATGGTGTACTCCCTGAACCTTACATACTTCTTGACTGTTAGTAACAGTGGCAGAACCGTTGTTGGCACTGCACTCCATGGCACGAGCATCACGTGCAGCATCTTCCATTCGACGAGCCATATCCAGTATCTTGTTAAGAGAACTTTCATCATCAACAAGTTCTAGAGCTCTTCGACGAAGACGTGTAGATGTGCATGTTTCAATTATTTGCTGTTTGATTTCGTTGTCAACATCAGCAAACTCACAGTGGGCTGCTAAACCCTGCAGACGTGTATGGTATTGATCAACAGTTTCATTAGAGAGTTGTTTTGCTCTCCTGAAATGCATAATTTCCATAGCAGTATTTTGCCTTGGTTTGAAATGCTCAGTTAATTTGGCCTTGGCAGTGTCATAATCTTTAGCACCACCAGTATCTTTCAGTGTATCAAAGATATCACAAACTCTATCACCTGCATAATGAAGCAGAAAGGCACGCTTTCTTTCAGCACTTTTGATGTCAGAAACTATCAACAAATTTTCAAACCTTTTAAGCCATTTGACCCACCTCTGTGACAGGTTTGTCTGGTCACAGTCAGGATCAAATGCAGGAAACTGAGGTATATTTGCCATTTTTACTGAATAAATTTAAACTTATCACTTAAAATGTTCCTCAGAATATATAACACTTACTGCACTGTATATGTTATTTAAGAATTCACTGTAATTACTTAAATTTTGCAAAGCACACAAGCATTTTAATGCAAAAGTTCACAACAGTGCACAACACAGCAGCAACTGACTTCTTACCTAGCCCTTGTGTACATGTGTTGTTCCTACTCACAGCAACACAGCAGTTGTTAGCAGTTGGTACAGCAATTGGCAGCAGTTGGCAGCAGTAGGCAGCAGTAGGCAGTAGTAGGCAGCAGTAGGCAGCAGTAGGTTCACAGCGTGAAGAATTTTGTAGCACGAAGCGTCGTTTCGTAACCAAAACATCGGGTTTTGTACACTGCATCAAAGCGTCGTTTCGTACACAGCGTCGGCAGATTCCTCTCACACAGCAACACTCAGCACAGCTTGGGTAGCACACAGCATTGGCCAGCACACAGCAACGGCCAGCACACAGCAACGATCAGCACACAGCAACAGTCAGCACACAGCATGGGGTTGCATACAGCATCGGGTATGGTGCTCACAGACAGCTTCTCCTTCCTCCTCTGGGCGAGACAGCATGCTCCTTCCTTGTGTTTTGTTGAACAAAATACCTGCGTTCCCAGTTCATCGTCGTCGCCAGTGTGGTGTCTGTGTATAGCTGAGATAGTCTTGGTAGTAAGGTTGATGTAAAGTCATTCCTGGTTACTGACTTTAATAATAATAAACGATTACATGATAGAGTAGCTCCCAAGCTTGGCAGGCGTCCTGTGTGCTGTTTACCTTCTCTAGTGGCGTCCAGCCACCGCACATAGAAAACGGATGGTACCATTTTCTGTGAACATGACAAGGATGGGTATGGGTTCCACGTTCGCCTACAGGATGGACATGGGGGTCCATTACCGCTCACAGGATAGATAAGGGGTCCACTAACACCCAGAGGACAGATATATTGTCCACTACCGGCAAAAGAATGGATGTGGGGTCCACTGCCGCTCACAGGATGCATATAGGGTTCACAACTAGTCACGTGATATGTATGGCTTCCACTACCACCCGTAGGATGGATATGGGGGTCCACTACCACCTGTAGATTGAGTATGGAGTCCACTATCACCCACAGGATGGGTATGGGGTCCACTACCACCCCGTAGGATGGATATGGGTCCACTACCACCTGTAGATTGAGTATGGAGTCCACTATCACCCACAGGATGGGTATGGGGTCCACTACCACCCCGTAGGATGGATATGGGTCCACTACCACCTGTAGATTGGGTATGGGGTCCACTACCCCCCACAGGATGGGTATGGTGTCCACTACCGCAAAATCAAGTGGACCTAACAAATCGTGCAGTCCCCGTGGTGTAGTGATTAAGACTCTCGCCTGGCGAATCGCTAGCGCTTTGTCCTGGGTTCGTATCCTGACGGGGGAGGATTTACGGAGCGCCAATCCTTAACTGTTGCCTCCGTTTAAACCAACAGTAAAATGGGTATTTGGTTGTTAAACTATTTTTTTTCAGGGTCGTATTCCAGGGAACATAGGATTAAGAACTTGCCCGAAACGTTACACGTACTAGTGGCTGTACAAGAATGTAAGAACTCTTGTATATATAAATAAACAAAGAAATAAAAAATAAATAAGTGTTTCTAACATTCTGAAACCTATATTGTTTGCTGACAATACTACCCTCATCTACTCAGACCCCAACCTACACATATTAAATAATGTTGAAAAGACGACGACGCTTCGGTCCGTCCTGGACCATTATCAAGTCGATCCACAATCGACTCGATAATGGTCCAGGACGGAGCGAAACGTAGTCGTCTCTTCAATCCCTAGTGTGTGGTTAGCTCAACATTTTTCAGCCACATTATTGTGACTATTCATCTGTGTATGTATGTATGTACTTTTACCTAAATAAAATATTTATTTATTTATATTATTTTTTGTATGTAGCTGACATGGGTGATGGGCTTCATTTAGGAGCCACCCCCATGACCTAAATGGATGCCATGGTGAAGGTATCCATTTAGGACCTCAACCCGTGTCCTGTAATTGACCCCATGTCCCAACCCGTGAGATGTAGTTGACCCCATCCCTTATCACGTAAAGCTGTAGTTGACCCAATACTCATCCTGTTGGCGGTAGTGGACGACATACCCATCCTGTACTCACCTAGTTGTACATGCGGGGGTTGAGCTCTTTGGTCCCGCCTAGAGTACCAGACCCCCAAGCCCAGTACCGGACGACTATTGGGCAGTACCGCACCCCATAGCCATTCTGGGAGCAGTACCTGACCTCATACCCATCCTGTTAGCAGAAATGTTCCCCATAACCATCCATCATGTGGTAGTGGACCACATACCCATCCTGTGAATGATAGTCTCATCCTGTGGGTGGTAGTGGACCCCATACCCATCCTGTGGATGATAGTCCCATCCCGTGGGCGGTAGTGGACCCCATACTCATCCTGTTGGCGGTAGTGAACCCCATACTTATTCTGTGGGCGGCAGTGGAACCCTTACTCATCCTATAGGCGGTTGTGTACCATATTCACATCCTCGGTGCGGTAGTGAACCCATTATCCTTCCTGTGGGTGGTAGGAGACCCCTGTGCTCATGCTGTGGGCGGTAATGGACCCCATACCTATCCAGTGGGAGGTAATGGACCCCATACCCTGCCTGTTGGCGGTAGTGGAACCTAAACATATCCTGTGGGCGGGAGTGGACCCCATACCCATTCTGCGGGAGGTTGAGAACCATATACCCCATCCTCTGGGCATTAATGGACCCCATACCCATCCACCAGGTAGTAGTCGACCCTATACCCATCCAAAAGGTAATAGTGGACCCCCATACCTATCCTTTTGTGTGGTAGTGGACTCCATAAACATCGTGAGACTTGTTTTGGACCCTTCAACCATCCTGTTTGTTGTAGTAAACCCCAAAGATATTCCAACTTAATATCGTTTTTACTGACGTTCCTAAAATCCATGTTCTTTAAATTTTCAAAGCACACATTATTGAATATAATAGTATTGGCGAAAGCACCATTATTAAATGTAATAATTTATAGTGCTTATTATAATTTACTGAGAACTGCCAAGATTTTTCAAAACAAAATTAAAATTGGAGCAATCCGACTATTCTGCTGTCTACAGCGATGGGACGGGTACTGTAGGACATACTATTGTACGTAAGGAATGGTTGGTGCCTTATCGTAGATAATATCTGGAAATCTATCACAGAGGAACTATGACCATCATTACCAGCATAGGAATTATAGCAGCAGTTCTCGTGGAGTAGTGGTTAAGACATTCACCCGGCGTTTCGCGAGCGCTTTGTCCTGGGTTCGTATTGTGGAGGGAACCACATTCAAAATGCCCGCCAGGGAATATTTCTTATGTTAGCCGCTCCTGATTGGTGGGCGGCAGTCCGACGCCGTGCATCTGCGCATCACCCACGTGCATACCCGGAGGAGAGAGAGAGGGCAGAGAAGAACCGCACCGCACCGAAGACACACCTGTTAGTGACGCCTCCTGGACATTCGTTATGCAGCACCTCTATTGGCCAGCTACCATTGGACCTCGCCCCTAGAAGCCGTCGTATTGCTTCAGCTCTCCTGTGAGAAGACTCCAGCTCAAGGTGAGCAACTGTTTCCCCGTTTTCTACCCATTTCTGTGTATGTTGATTACCACGTGGTTGGCCATAACCCCTAGGCCACCGCCTCCACACTGGCGCCTTATCAGCCTACACGGTGATCAAGAGGACCTCGCTACACTGTACGCATCATTATCTTGCTGAATTTGATTGAGACTTCGTGTTCAACATCACTGTAAAATTTACTGTCGTCGGTTTCACCTTAGATGTTCTCCAGTTTGTAAGGACTTGATTTATGCTTTTCAACCGCGTTGTCTGAGATATTGTGGTTCCTGATTCCAGTATCTGTGCTTTATTCCCCATTTCTTGCATTTCCCTGTGATTTTAAATACTTCATCATATCTCTGTTCCGGATTCAAGAGTGTTCTACAAACCCCATTCATCCAGCAAGTTTCTCGACGTTAGATTCATTTCCCTGATTTTTTGCCCTCTTTGCAGTATAAATTTTCTCCATTTATGGCAATTTTCTCGATTTTTTGTGAATTTTGGCGAATATTCAGTGTTCTCAAGACGACGCCATCACCAAGCCACGCCGCCGCCATACTTATTCCTATATGCTGCCGGCCCGTCCCACCAGTTGGCGTCCGCCCCACCAGTAGGCGTTCCCACTTACCACTACCTTGAGGTTACCTTGAAGTGCTTCCGGGGCTTAGCGTCCCCACAGCCCGGTCATCGACCAGGCCTCCTGGTTGCTGGACTGATCAACCAGGCTGTTGGACGCGGCTGCTCGCAGCCTGACGTATGAGTCACAGCCTGGTTGATCAGGTATCCTTTGGAGGTGCTTATCCAGTTCGTTCTTGAACACTGTGAGGGGTTTGCCAGTTATGCCCCTTATGTGTAGCGGGAGCGTGTTGAACAGTCTCGGGCCCCTGATGTTGATAGAGTTCTCTCTCAGAGTACCAGTTGCACCTCTGTTTTTCAACGGGGGTATTCTGCACATCCTGCCATGTCTTCTGGTCTCATGTGATGTTATTTCTGTGTGCAGGTTTGGGACCAGCCACTCTAATATTTTCCATGTGTTGTGTACAAACTAAGGTTGTACCCTCAGTTTTCTTTGTATTTACTATTTTTCTTGATATTCTACATCAGAATTCGGAGTCCTCGGCAATTTTTGTGATTATAATAGGAGTGAGGAGGAAGTTACCAACTCACGGATTCAGCCCTTCGTTCACTAGCGTATCCGGGCTCAGTGTTATTGCTTACTCACAGTCGTGGAGGATTCATTGGCTTCAGCTATACAAAAGTGTTTGTTGCACCTCACTGGGCTGTATTATACTTTGGCTGCACGAACTTTCTTTATATATATGACTCCAGGGAGACATATGTGTCAAGAAATTTGTGCTGGTGTACTTAGAACCTGAGAAAAGGAAACCATATTTCTTCCCTGGGAGTACCATTGAGCTTACCCATTCATCTGAAATACGTGTGTTGTTCTTTAACAGGTGCATAAACTTTGAACTGCATACTCATTGATAAATATAGATGTTAGTGCATAAACTTAATTTTCAGTAAAATTAGATACATTTATTGAAACACTTAGGTGAAATATACTGATATACATTCGTTAAGTGCATGATACGGTGGAATATCCAATTGAAATAGTGAAACTTGAAACATTGTGGTTTGCTATTGCCACTTTTTAGGGGAACATGACAGTATGAGACGTTAATACAAGTGACTAGTGAAAAGTACTTTAGAAATAAGTGATAAGGGTTTTTACCAAACATACACTTGTAAGAGTGCAATATATGTTTAAATCCTAGATTAAGTGCATGATCCAAGATTTAAGTATATGATCAAGTGTACTACCTTACGATTATTCATCCTCATGATGTTCAGGACCATACCAGTGTCGCCTAATTTTGAAATTTTAGGAAGGGGGGTATCATTGGGGTCAGGTAACCTAAGTATGGGGCCACCCTGTTTTTTCTTCAATTCTTTGGACATTGAATACCGTGAAGGTTACCTCAAACATACTGGATAATTCTTAAGCAGCACCTGCTACCATTTGTTACAGACTTGAAAGCAGAGTACTCTTCTTGACCATCCCTAGAATTAAGGCTATTCCCTGACGTCTTATTTTTTTTCATTGCCGGTTTTACTTTGGCTGTGAACGTACATTTTGCAAAAGACTAGTTATGAGCTTCGGTTTTCATTACTGCAAGATGCCCCACATACGCATTAACTTGGCGTCTGTAACTGATCTAATAACAATACTTGGAGTGTCATACACACTGGCCAAACAGAATTGTCAAGTTTAGACACACGCACTATCACGGCAGACAATATCCACCATATTTCTCACCTAAGATTACAACTCCTTTGTTGAATGCCATATCTTTTGACACAGACATATTACCTCATGGCCCAGGCTCCACCACAATAGCAGAACCAAATGCTAGGAGACGTTCAAACTCGCCATCAACGATGGGAATGCCTCTGCTGCCTCTGGAGGTGCGACTGCAGGCAGTCACACCAGACGTAGGTCTCATTCCACTTGTCGTCCAGTTCGAAGGTTGTCAGCTAGCTCTCAGGATTCTGATTCGGATGACTCCACGTCTCCTCGACGGTGGAACAGTCATGGTCGAAGGAGTAATTCGTTCCGTCGATCACCTCGAGAATTCGATTATGATGGTAAATCTGATTGGACTCCGTTCTATCGCCGTTTCACATCGTATGCAGCGGAAAAGGATTGGAGTGGCACTACTTCTCTAATAAACTTGGGTTGGTGCCATAAAGGCAAAGCTAGTGATTTTTACAAACTGGATACTAGACCGGGAACCATCAACTGATTACACTCGCGCATGGTTGCACCAAGCTTGTAAAGCAATTTGGAGATAGGGAGGTTTTAGGAAAATTTTCTCAGGCCCGCCAGGAGAATGGTGAGGAAATTTAGAATGGGCTGATAGAGTCCAGCATTTGGCTCATTGAGCTTACAAAACATCTGGAAAGGGGAGAGGAAGAGCAGATGGCAATCATGCGAATTGGGCCAGGATTTGCTAGATAAGCGTTTAGCAGAATATTATTTTCAACGCTAATATTTCTCCATGGAAAAAGCCATTGATAGAGCTGAGACATTCAGCATAATTCTGTTGCTATTCACGGGTCAGCAGGTTCATCCTCATATGGTTTCCAGCAGCAGAGGTACAAGGGCCAGTAGTGCGGATAAATGCTGTGGGTAGACCTTCCCGATACGAAGGGCCAGCCCATAGTAGTTTGACTTTCCGTCTCCGTTCACGAACACCCACAAAATCCCCAGATTCGTCACCGGCTGCTAACCAAATAAATGCTGCTGGATCAGGCTCTCCTCTCTGCGGGAATAGATACAAAGCTAGATAAATTGAGAGGCATGAACGCAAAACTAGACGAAGTTGTCTCAGGGATCTCAGGGGTTCGCGACAAATTGGAGGAATGTGAGGGTTTGAGGTGTCTCACAAACGCTATCACCTCGTGGGTCAACGCACCCCATCACCTAGGAGGAGTAATAATTTTTACCTATGTGGGAAAGAGGTCATTTTGCACGCGATTGCCAAAGGTCTAGGAGTGGCTGGGACGAAGGCCGTAACAGGAGGAGTGTGCCAACGATAAGTATCATGTTTCATTTCTGGAGGAGGATCCGTCTTTAAACAAGACGGGTCGGTTCAAGAGGCCTAGATTCGACCCACGACTTACCAGGCCAGCAGAGTGTGGTTACACCACATTCAATGACACGAGGTCCTTCTCGAGGGTTCAAAACTTATACCCTCCAAAAACCAGCACTGGATATCCATCAGGAAGAGTGGCAGTCCGATCAAACATTTTCAGAAGGTGCGCCTGAAATGGTAGCACTGGCTGACGAAAGGAACATAGGCGAAGGTAAAATTAATGTGTCGCAAGACGAGGAAGACTTCTATCACATGAGGGGGTAGGTTTAAATTTTCCAGCAAATAGGTGATGAGGAAGAGTTCCTCCCAGAAGAGAGTAGTTGTTTCCCCAGGGAGGATGAGGTAGACCCACCCGGCACACCTGGGGACATTGATAAGCAAGAAGAGGAACAAGAACAAATAACTATTAGGCAATTACGGTTCGGTTCCATGTTCTGGATCCCGATTCAAGTAGAAGAACGTAATGGTGAGAGCAATGCTTGATACAGCGGCGGAAGTCACAATTATTTCTCAAGAGGTTCATCAAAAGTTGATACCCCCACCACTGGTAATAAGGCGGATCACTCTCAATACAGCGGGGAAATGTATGTACATTCCCGGGACACTGGTAGGGTCGGTTACATTACTAATTGCAGGAGGGAATTTTAAATTAAACGTATATGTAGCACCATTGAAGATAACATGCTACTGAGGCTTGATTTTATGAAACGTCAGGGCATCAGCCTGGCCTTGGCCCAATCTCAGATGATATTACAGGGGCAAATATTCCAATTATTTATGCAGTTGGGAAGGGAGAATACACCAGACCCAACTCCAACCCTTGCATAGCTAAAGTGACAGTGTTTCAACACACGGTCATTCCACCGCTGTCAGTTGCAAACGTCCCATGTGAACTGGACAATAACATGCCCCAATACCTAGTGGAACCCTTGGACGACGGGAGGGTGCCAATAATTCGCACATTGCACCAGAAAAGAAAACCTTACAAATATGTGTACTTAATGAAACAGAGCGGAACATCACACTGAAGAGACAGACGCATGTGGCCAATGCAGAAGCAGCATGGGAGGTTTTAACCCAGTTTTAGTCCAGCGGTGTCTGTAAGGTCAGTAGGGGAGGCACCACAGGAAACCCAAGGCAACATACCCAGCATATGGTAAGCATGTTATGGGACACAGAAGAACCCTGACAGCAGAACAGTGAGCCAACCTGTCCCATTTGTTACTGACAATAAGGATGTCCGCGGCAAGTGAATTTGATTTGGATCTTTTAATGAAGTATCACACCACATCAACACAGGCAATGCCAGACCTGTGAAACAGAAAATACGACGAACCCCACATTTTTTGCACAGGAAGAAAAAGGACACCTTCAACGCATGCTTGATGCAGGTATTATTCACCCGTCGATGTCTGGTGGGCATCGGCACCAGTGTTAGTGAGGAAAGGGATGCCTCGGTTCGATGGTGTGTGGACTACCGAGAACTGAATTCCCGTAACCATAAAAATGTGTACCTGCTTCCGCTAGTCGATGAATGTCTGGACACATTAGTTGGGAACGAATGGGTCGTAAATTGGACGCCAATTCAGCACACTACCAGATCAATGTAGCCAAGGAAGATCGGAAAAGGACGGCATTTATCACCAAGTATGGTCGGTTTAAATTTAAGAAAATGGCTTTTGGCCATTGTAATGCTCCAGCTACCTATGCAGAGTCATGAATCTAGTGCTACGAGAACTAAATTGGGAAACCGTGCTAGCTTTTTTGAACGACATCTTAGTGCTAGGCGAGTCCTTTCAGAGTCTCTCTCCAACCTGGAACAAGTCTTTGAAAGATTCAGGAGATATGGCCTGCGCTTAAGCTAAAAATGTGCCTTGTTTAAAAAGCGTGTCGAATTCTTGGCAGGATAGTTAGCTGGACAGGGCTAGAATTGGGACCGGAGGCAATGGAGGCAGTGGTGAGGTGGCAAACCCCAAGGTCATCCAAGGATGTGAAACGATTCTTAGGATTAGCCACCTATCATAGGGCCTTTATTAAAGGATTTGCGGAGCGTTGCGGCTCCTCTATAAGCATTACCCGTGGCAACAAATTTAATTGGGAAGTAAACAGCAAGAGGCCTTCGTGGCTATCAAGACGGCTTTGACTATGTCCCCTGTTTTGGGGCTACCCCATGACAGGATCCATTTATCCTGGATACCGACACCCCTGATTGGGCAATAGGTGCTGATTGCTACAGGTTCAGGAGGAACAGGAAAAAGTAATTGCTTATGCCAGCTTTGGCATTAATCCCAGAGCAAGATGGTATTGCACTACCAGGAAGGAATTGTTGGCAGTCGTGAGGTTTTACCAGGCTTTTCGGCACTATCTTTTGGGCCGGACTTTTATTATTCGAACGGATCATGGCATTTTTGGTATGGTTGACTAAGTTCACAGAATCCCCAAGGCTGATTAGCTC
>WNGS01017367.1:0-14612 GCA_020271785.1 Procambarus virginalis | reverse complement strand
GTCACTATACAAGGCACTTTACATCTATAGTGAGTCACACAGTTACTAGTCTTGCTGCACACCCACCCAACGGGCGTCAGCTTTACAGTCATGTGCATGCCTTACCGTACGTAAGTTCAATTTGGATACTTCGCTAAAATTCGGGCAGCACATCATTGTGACATGAGTACTTACACATTTCTTGGACACTATTGATGGTGTTATCTCTAAATTTCCGCGAATTTTTCACATTCCATTATAAATGACCGCAAAGTATGCGAATAGTTCTGCTGACAGGTTTACATTTAGTCAAATCTACATCAGCAGATGTTACAAACTCCCAGAGGTACTTGTAGCCGAGCTAAGCCTAGCGTGGAACATCTAGAAGTCTGCTAACATTATCTGGATGCCCCATAGACGTGCGGTTCTTCATGCATAATAGAATATGAAAGCTAGACACAAAAGTCTTGGCCTAAATTAGGTATTTATTACAGTAATCATTGATGACCATATCAGCATATCTGGTCGACGAGGATGTACCCTACATGGCCCTTGTCCAGGCAGTTCCAGTAGTGTCCACGGTGGAGTGTGCATGGGTTGTGCCTCACAGCGGAGGGTGGTAGGCCCGGGAGAGGTGGCACAGTGCTGTCCCAGATGATCACACCCGTCCCTGACAGCTCCTCCAGCGCCGCCTTGTTGTACAGCGGGTAGTTACTCCGGGTGTTGATAGCTGTCTTTGAGTTAGGCATGCCGGCAATCTGATGGTAAATAAATTGTGATGCAAATGCTCCGTTGCTTATCCTTGGGGTTTGTAAAGCTATTTGGTAGCAATATTCTCAGATTTGTAACATTTTTTTTTTTTGGCAAACTTTTATTTAACCCGTAGGCTCTTAACAACGCTTACAAAAATTTGCATAAATATAATATTTATTTAAAATTTAGTGTGCACAAACTTAATACTAAACGAGAAGTAAGCTAATATATATGAATGTTTAAACATATTAATGCATATATTAATATATTAAAATGCTTTAGGCATTGTATGTACTAGCTCTACCTATAAATCTATCAATTTTTGTAAAACCTCTTGTATGTATTGTACTTTACCTGAATAAACATTTATATATTTATTTATATTTATATATGATGAAAGTCATAAACTACTTAAATATAGTAATTGCAGGTATAGGAAAGTACAGTATAGTATTTAATGTTCACAATTAAATTAAAACATAGGTTGAGAAAATTCCAGCAACCAATCGACGCTTATCTTTTAAACCATTAATTATTCATTTCCTAACTCTTTTTGCATCTGCTTTTCAATTCACTTCCTGACCAATTTTTATATTAATCAGCCAATATTATAGATGTACAATACAACACTTGTATTTCTCAAAGTGCTAAACTTCCATACAAATTTGGAAGTATTTGTAGGTCCAAGAATTGACTCGTGGTTTCATTCAGCCAATATTCAATGTTCAAATAAGAATCAGAATCTATGCACATTAAATTATTTTCAAATACGTCATAAACCAAGTTTAACCAGTTAATAATGCATATGGGTTTCTATTAATATTTATTCAACTTTCCATAGCAGTACTTACGATGCTCGATTGCATACAGTATCACCTTAGCAGTTTATATGTAATTACTAATCACAATCCACCATGCAAATTACGTATGAAATTAGTATTTCAATTAAGATTTATACCACTATAAAATACACTTGAGAGTGTGTGAAGCATTGGTCACCTGGGCGCAGTGGCAAGACACTCGCCCTGCTCTTCGCGAACTCTGGTCTGGGTTCGTATCCTGGCCGGGAGGTGATTACTGGGCGCCAATCCTTAACTGTAGCCTCTGGTTCACCCAGCAGTGAATGGGTACCTGGTTAAACGATTTGGCGGGTTAAGGACCTGCCCCGAAACGCTATGCACGCTGGTGGCTTTACAAGAATGTAAGAAGCTCTTGGAATAAACACAAAAAAATATATCATGGTTGTTGTGTTGAACGCAAATTGTTCTACAATGTACTATTAATAATCCTCAAATTATGCTACAGTGTACCTGTTGATAATCCCCCAATTTTACTATATATGTACCCTATTAATTTTCTGAAAATGTTCTTACAATGTACCTGTTAATATTTCTCCAATTTTTGCCACAAATTACCTACTAACACTTATTAGTGATAGATTAAGGAGCTGCCCGAAGTGGCTATGCAAGAATGTAAAACATCAATGCTATCTTACTCTCATAAACCCGATGTACCTTCTTGTATATTATAATATAACAAATAGTTTATATAATTAAATAATAAATAAAACGTTCGATTGTGTTTTTATAAGTTTACCATTAAATTACATCCTCATTTGATTCCTGTAAAAAAAATAGCAATTGAGGAGAGACTCTTCTATTCAAAACTTTTTTTGCTTGCTTTATTTTTTTTTGAGATATCTACAAGAGTTGTAACATTCTTGTAAGCGACTAGTACGCGTAGCCTTTCGGGCAGGTCCCTGGAATACGATCCCCGCCGCGAAGATCGTTTTTTTCATCCAAGTACACATTTTACTGTTGCGTTAAACAGAGGCTACCAGTTAAGGAATTGCGCCCAGTAAATCCTCCCCGGCAGGATACGAACCCAGACATAGCGCTCGCGGACGCCAGGCGAGTGTCTCCCACTACACCACGGAGACTAATATTTTCTTTCTCTACATATTTTAACCCTTATTTAGAAACAAGGAACTCCTTAAATCACTTGTTTTGGAACTATGAACACGCGTGGAAAAATGGCTGGAACAGTCACACATTCCTAGGATTAAGCACCAGACCCTCACAAGAAAACTAGGACGCACCTATTAAGCTGTTGTTTTATATTTAGATACTCGGAGCGAAATGTCCATGTCCTTTACTGCTAAAACTCCACTCGGTAAAACTCTAAACTATTGGGACCGACTTAAGAGCCTAAATCTGTATTCCTTGAGCGCAGGCGGGAGGAGGTACCAAGTAAAATTTACACCGTGGAAAATATTAGAGGTGGTGGTCCCAAACCTGCCACACAGGAATAAATCACATGAGACCAGAAAGACATGGCAGGATGTGCAGATACTCCGTTGAAAAGCAGAGGTGCAACTGGTACTCTGAGAGAGACTCTATCAACATCAGAGGCCCGAGACTGTTCAACACGCTTCCACACACATAAGGGACATAACTGGCAACCCCCTCACGTGTTCAAGAGAGAACTGGATAAGCACCTACCAAAGGATACCTGATCAACCAGGCTGTGACTCATACGTCAGGCTGCGAGCAGCCCGCGTCCAACAGCCTGGTTTGATCAGTCAGCAACCAGGAGGCCTGGTCGATGACCGGGCCGCGGGGACGATAAGCCCCGGAAGCACATCACAGGTATCCTCAAGGTATCAAGGTAGCACGGGCTATGGTGAGCCCGTAAATAATAAAGCGTTTTACCCGGCTGAAATACTGCGAGGATTGGATTGACGGGTGACATGTGGTGGCTGAAATGTGGAGATTTTTTTTATTTTTATAAAAGAATTATACAAGGTATAGCAGAATACACAATACTAACCAGAAAGACAAATACAGGTACCGAATAACACAAAACATCACCAGAACCTAGAAACGCCAGGTACTGAGCCAATCTACAAAACAAACTCGAAAAATGGACGCAATTACCTGGACATGGAAAAGGCCTCCGAAACCACTGACAGAGGTAAACATACATAACTACAGGAAACAACAAAAAATAAAAACAGAAAAAAAGCAAAACCTAAACAGTGAAATACAAACAGAAAACATAAACAGAAATGTAGTACCAAATAATAAAGCCATACACGAGGCCAAGAAAAGAAACAAACGCACACAAGCAACATACACAACCGCACCGCCCGCTACCCCAACACAAACACGGTGCGCGCGATGGCACCAAACACCCCACACCACAACCACAAACAGTATAAAAGGCAAGTACAACAAAACAGGCCACCGCATGGGCAAAGAACAACACCCACACCGTCCACACTCACAGATAAGGACACCCAACTGTACACGTAGGCACCCGGGAATCATCACGCACAACACAGACAGAAACCAAACACACCAATCACTCATACTTCTCCGGGTACTCCTGAGCTTGGAAACCGTAAGCAATAAGCTTACCAAAGAAGTTGGTTAACGTCAGGAATCGGACGTCATGAGGCGCAATAGGCCGAGGCATCAAATTCGGCACATCCGTGACAAAACACTGCGCCCGTGGAACCCAGATGTAGATGGGCACCAGGGAACAGGACGCACCAGGTCATCACCCTCACTATTCCACAGTGCCTCGGGGCCGACCACCTCGCCGGACGAGAGGACGAAAGGTAAGGGTTTTCCTCTAGAAGCTTGTCACGGGCCGCACACCAGAAGCACCCGGCTGCACGGCAGGCCGCACACCGGCCCGCCTACTAGGGCGCGCACTCCGTTCGACGCCAGGCACCGCACCGAGTCCCGCGGAGTGGGGTGGCTATACAGGGTCCCCAGCACTCCCACCAACCGGCACAAGAGCAGAGTCCCCCCCGCCGCACATCTTTCGACAACACCACTACAAGCTCGCGATCACTAGGGGCAACCGCCCACTGAGGGGAGCCACCAGCAGAAGGCACCACCGGAGGCAACACAGTGTCGACCACATCGTCATCGTCCATCGCATCATGCTCCTCTGCCCACGATCGAACGTCCACATGGAGCAAATCTATGAACGCAATCTCCACCAGCGGCCAGTCCACAGCCCCAGAAAACGCTAAGCACGCCGTGTCAACCCGCCGATCGCGGGAAACACCACCAACAACCATACCGCCAGCCGGGTCCCCGGCCAGCGGGCGCACCGCCCCACAAACCACACCCGCCTCCACTCAATGCCAGGCAACAACTGGCAGGGCAGGCGGGCACGTCTTGACCCCCTGGCGGCCAGCGAGCTAATCACTGAAATGTGGAGATGGATGCTGAGGTACTGGGGGTGGATTGGCGAGTGGACGGTGTGGTAATGAATTAGCAGGAGACATTAGACACATCACGAATCACAATAGATTGACTGAGGTGAAGGAGATGTTTGTGGGTAGTGTAGAATGATTTTAAGTCTTACCTAATTGTGTCTACCTGGGAGAGAGATCTAGTTCTATAGCTCCGACTCATAACTATTGTACTATATGATTGATGGTCGAGGTCGTTGAGGGAGGGAAGTCGTACGCGCGTGCTCCGTTAAAATCGTGACATTAACCGGGATTTCTTAGGACCACAGCCTTGGATTACGAATTACAGGCATAAAGTGCATAGTGACCCGCTGAAAATTTGAAAACAGTCATTATCAACGGAACTTGGTGTTAAATAGATAATAAACGAGAGCCCACGTGTGGGCCAGTGCATGAGCTTTGTGTACGGGCGTGTATGAGGAAAAAAAATCGTGAACGGTGATTCGTGGAACAGTGAAGTGGAACGGGTACCACAACAACATATAAGGTGGGAGTGAAGGAAAATCGTGCATAGAATATTATAAATATAGAATGCGAGAAATATAGAATAGTGGCAAGAGGCGGAATCAGTAGGCTGTTTCCACAAGCCACGCGAGGCCTACCCCAGGGCACGTCCCAAAGAGATAAAATACGGAAATCATATAGTGTACTATGGGAAATGTGAATCTAATAATTAGCAATTAAGTGAGTGAATACCATTGCAAGCCGGAAATTAGGCGGAAAATCCATTGTAAGAATACAAGCAAGAATAATCAGTGTTATAACTCGAGTAACTGGAAACTCGTGACATCAAACTGGGACGACAAGAGGTCACCTTTACCGCACCGGGGACCAGCTTCGCTACCCTTACGCTAAGTACCTGCCATAAAGTTTGAACAAAATAACATACATAATTTTACAAATCTACGGTATACATATAGTATTATAAATATTAAATATATAAAAATATACATATAACTTTATAAAGAGTTAAAGGACTGACATCAACAAGTTATCCAGCACAGTGAATCACAAATACAACACAATACAATCAGACACTGGAGAGGTGTGGCGAGTGCTCGGGAGTACTGGGAAAATGTAATGTAGGCGTAACGTGTAGCATCTGTAACATGAGATTTCACCTGGCCTGTACAGAAGTATCTCCAGATGCACAAAAAGGCAAGGAATTACTGGGTCTGCAAAGATGACAGATAATGTTAGAGAACATAACTAAACTGATGAAAAAACATTCCCGAGTCACAGAGATTACCAATCACAGACAAGCTACCAGTGATATATGCGACTGGGAAAAAGACAACATTGGTTAACGACCAAAACCCAGGAACAGCTAGTTTAGAGAACCGCAGCAGCAGTAATGTGGAGGAAGCGGGTATTGTAGTACATAATAGCAGCAATATTGCAGAGTCAGGTAATATAAACGAGGTGAGCAACAGTGAGACAGAGTGCATAATTGAAGGAAATGGGACGAAAAGCGGAGATGGCTCCAATAAAGAGGTAGACAAGACAGACACAGATATAATACCTTGAAAACGCAAACCCGGAACACATTTGCAAATTGTACGCGAAAGGAATATGCAAATATGGAAAATTAGGAACAAATGCCATTTTCTGCATCCTCGATAGTGCAGGAACATGTTGGCGAGAGGGTACATGCCGTTTTGGAACAGGGTGTAGATACTTCCACCCCAAATTATGTCAATTTTCAATTAGGACAAAAAATGCTACAATCTTCAGTGTCCGGACATTCACGTGAGGGAGGTAACAACGTTTATGACGGGAAGATCAGGATGACACTACTGGCAATTTTTTAGAGGAATGCAGAAACAGAGCGAAATATAAGAGAGAGGAACAGTCAGATGGAACCACCACAGGATTACAGAGGGGAAGGAGATACCCCAAGTCTGGAATACACATTACCATCAAACACACAGGTACTACACCACACAACACTCGACCACCACTACCGAATCTGGACGAATCACTTCGAAACAACACACCCTGGACGCAAACACAGTTGCCTCCTTACCAGAGCCTCAAATATTAACACCAAGTAAGGCATCCAGCACTTTCACTACCACGATAACATCATTATATTTGCCAACATCAAGGTTATAAAAACACGCAAATCTATCAAAGTTCACTTTATAGATGTCTCCTTATGAGGCAAATGCAGTGTTTTGCAGCGCTAACAGAAACCCACACAAAGGACTACAATGATGGTGAAATATGGACCTCAAAGTACAATCTTTTCAGATGTGATAGGAAACACCGGCTTCAGGGGGGGTCAGCCTCTCATCAAAGGACACACTCATCTGTACTGAGCTGCTAAACACCTCAAATGATATTGTGTAAGTGCTGATAATCAAAATAGAGAATATAAATGCAGTTATGTCCTTGTATATAAGTCACCGGAGGCAAACCCTCAGCAGTTTAAAGACCAACCTAATTGAAAGTAGAACACTGCTTGGAAAACCTCACAAATTCAGCTCCGAACATCATCCTGCTTGGGGACTTCAACCTACGGCACCTGAAATGGAAGCACCTGGCTGGCTAATACAGTAATATCAGAAAGAATACCAGGAAGTAGCCTTAATGAACAGGCACATGCAAATGACCTGCTACGGATGTGCGACAGGTTTGCCTAAACCCGCAAATAGTAGAACCAACAGGAAGGAGAACACGCTGGACCTCATTTCACTAATAATGATGAATTGATCAGGAACATAATGATTACAATACCTGTTACTCAGATCACAAATTACTTGAAGTTATGACAACCATGGGGAATAGACCTTCAAACCAGTCCAGATTCCCGGGGAAGGAGATTTCAGCAAATTCAACTTCAATAATAAACAGATAAACTGGGAGCAAATAAACCAGGACTTCACAGAAATAAAACTGGGAAGAACAGCTAGGAAATGCGAACCTGAACCAGTGCCTGGCAAAATAAGTCTCAGTAGCACTAGAAATATGTACAAACCGCGTCCCCCTAAGAAAAAAGAGGAAGAGATTGGAACGAGAACGTCGTTCCCTATATAGGCGAAGGAAACGAATCGCGGTACAACTTGAGAGTCGCACCCTATCACAGGAACGGCGAAGAATGTAGGTTAGCGAAATAGGAAAAAAATTGAACTCAAGCGACAAGAACCATACAACACGCAGGAGAGGGAAGAGAGCAAAAGGCACTCAGTGAAATAGAGCGAAACCGAAATATTTTTTCTCCTATGCAAATCAAGATTAAAACCCACATCTAGTATCGGGCCCTGCAAAGGGAAGATGGAACGTTCACCGGAATGAACAAAGAAATGAGCGCGCTACTGAGGAAACAATACGACTCTGTCTTCAAGGCGAGCCATTAAACGCACTAAAGATCGATACCCAAAATGAATTTTTCATGGATGATACCAACACCACATCATATATCAGACGTCACCCTATCCCCACTGGATTTGAAGAAGCCATAAACAGTTTGCCTATGCACTCCGCACCAGGCCCCGGTTTCTTGGAAACTCCATATCATCAAGAACTGTAAAAAAAACATTATCGCAGGCCTTCACATTCTGCGGAGACAAAGCCTACGATACTGGCGTTCTTCCTGATATACTAAAAACCAGGCAGAGATAGCAACACTTCATAAAGGAGGAAATAAGGCAGAGGCAAAAAAAATTACAGACCGATACCGCTAACATCGTACATCATAATTTTTTTTTGAGAAGTAAGATCACAAAATACATGGAATCACGGCATCTCCATAACCCCGGACAACCATGGTTTCAGAACAGGGGCGCTCTTGCCTGTCGCAGTTTCTAGGACCACTATGATATCGGTATTAGATGCTAGTGGAAGACAACAAAACGCTGATGTACTTTACACAGATTTCGAAAAGCTTTTGATAAATGTAACCATGGTGTTTAGGCCCATACAATGGCTCAAAAGGAATTACCGGAAAATTAGGCAGATGGATCTACCAATTTCCGGACCAACAGAACCCAATGTGTAATAGTCAACCAAATACAATCCAACCCGTCAACCGTTAAGAGATCAGTCCCCCAGGGTACTGTGCTGCTCCTGTACTTTTGTCGCCTCCTCATATCGGGCATAGACACGAGCACAACCTATAGCACTGTATCATCCTTTGCAGATGACACTTGATCTTCATGAGAGTTAGGCAACATAGAGGACACGTGCGAACCTATGTTGTGAGCCTCTTGTAGTGTCACTTGTGACACCTCTTTGTGTCACTTGTGACACAAAGATTCTTGATGTGTGTATTTGTGTGGGTGATAGATATGTGGTATGTATATGTGTATAAGTATATATATATGTACATGTATGTATGAGGGTGTGTACATGTGTATACAACATTGATAATTTTGTAACTAGCGTCAAACATTGTTATGCTTAGCTAAACGAACTAGAGGGTTCAGTTCCTGAACCGATTATGTGCCTCTGTATCCTTTACACCACCGCCCACGGGATGGGTATGGGGTGCATAATAAAGAAGAAATTGAATTTCATGTTCCACCTTCTGCTGCTGCTGTTGCGTACAAGTCTCCAAACTTGATACATTAATTGTAAGTGACTCCTTATCATCCTTAAATGCTCTCAACTCTTTAAGACATAACTGTAACATGCTCGTGTCCGAAGCTAGACACAAATACAACAAAATTATTAAGGATGGTAACAGAGTCCATTTCATGTGGTCTCCATCTCATGTTGGCCTCCTAATGCATAATAGAGCTGATAAGTTAGCCAAAGAATCTGCCTTTAAAGGAGCCGTTGAGTGTAACCTTGGATTGTCAACGAGCAATCTGAGAGCAGAAGTACACCGAGAACTTCAACAAGATCTTGTAGATCTGAGGCAAAGTGAAATTGACACCAGTAATTCCATCTATCATCATACTATCATGCAAGAGGAGCCACACATCTATGGATCATCCAATAAAATCAGCAGACTTCTAGATGTTACTACTGCTCGGCTTAGACTCGATTACAAGTATCTCTGGGAATTCTCATTATCTGTGAATGTAGACCTGACCAAATGTAAACTGTGTCAACAAAATTATTCGCACACCCTCCGTCACTATGTGATGGAGTGCGAAAAGATACGTGAATTTAGACAATTCTATAACCAATGTTCCAGCGATGTGTAAATATTTCATTCAGAATGATCTGCTACCAGAAATTTTAGCCAAATATCCCCAGTTTGCTAACTGTAGGTAGTAACTGAGTGATTGTAACCTATCCACCGCTGCCCGCTGGATGGGGGGCGGTGTGCAGGACAAACATATAAATTGTGACACTAGCTCTCCACATATGTCAGTTGCTTAATTTAGAACCTGTAAATGAGGTCGATCTCGAACCCATTGTTGATGTGACGACTTATATTGAATTTTGCAACTAGCTCATCAAGATTGTAACTTGCTTAGCTAAATGAATTGTGGGGTTCAGTCCCTGAGCCCATTATGTGCCTCTGTAACCCTTTCCACTACCGCCCACGGGATGGGTATGGGGTTATTTTTTCCTGTTATGCGTCCTAGAATTGTGACAAATATATAAAATATGTTGAAAAGCTATATGGTAATTCATATAGAATGATACATTTGTAAAGATAAACATTCTTTTGAGCTATGTTAAGGAGAATGTTTCTTTTACAACTCTGAAAATTATTAAACCAATCAATTAAGGTTAGAACATGAATTTCGTTTATACTTATCGATCTTCACTTGAGAAATGATTAAACAAAATCATGTCTCCAAGGCTAAGTTCCCATTTATACTTCACAATGACCCGCAGGAGGAAAGTGCCAAGAAAACAACCGAGAAAACCGTGACCCTTACTAACACTAAACAGAAGACACGTCACTAAAAGTGTAACACAAACTTGCTCACGAAGAACTCTTACGACACAAAATTTGACTTCTGCCCGAAACGCTATGCGTATTAGTGGCCTTACAAGAATGTAAAAACATCAATGCTATAGACTCTCTTAAACCCTATGTACCTTCTTGTACATATATATATATATATATATATAATATATATATATATATATATATTATATATATATATATATATGCGAACAAGCCTGAATGGTCCCCAGGACTATATGCGAATGAAAACTCACACCCCAGAAGAATGAGGTGATTTGGTAAAATGCTATGCCCAAGATAACCATCCGAGTGCCGGCGGTGAGGTGGTTCAAATAGCTTAGGCTATCACCTCATTTTGTCCGGTCGTGATGGTCAAGTGGTTTAAGGCGTCTTGTATATACCAGTTGCGTTGCTCCTGGGAGTATGGGTTCGAGTCACTTCTGGAGTGTGAGTTTTCATTCGCATATAGTCCTGGGGACCATTCAGGCTTGTTCGCATTTGTGTTCCTCACGTGTGCCCCAAAGAATGAGGTGATTTGGTAAAATGCTATGCCCAAGATAACCATCCGAGTGCCGGCGGTGAGGTGGTTCAAATAGCTTAGGCTATCACCTCATTTTGTCCGTCGTGATGGTCAAGTGGTTAAGGCGTCTTGTATATACCAGTTGCGTTGCTCCTGGGAGTATGGGTTCGAGTCACTTCTGGGGTGTGAGTTTTCATTCGCATATAGTCCTGGGGACCATTCAGGCTTGTTCGCATTTGTGTTCCTCACGTGTGCCCCAAAGAATGAGGTGATTTGGTAAAATGCTATGCCAAGATAACCATCCGAGTGCCGGCGGTGAGGTGGTTCAAATAGCTTAGGCTATCACCTCATTTTGTCCGGTCGTGATGGTCAAGTGGTTAAGGCGTCTTGTATATACCAGTTGCGTTGCTCCTGGGAGTATGGGTTCGAGTCACTTCTGGGGTGTGAGTTTTCATTCATATATATATTATATATATATATTATATATATAAATAAATAAATAAATAAAACAAGTCAATTAATTTCTTTCTTTATTATGCACCCATACCCATCCCGTGGGCGGTGGTGTAAAGGATACAGAGGCACATAATCGGTCAGGAACTGAACCCTCTAGTTCGTTTAGCTAAGCAAATAACATGTTTGACGCTAGTTACAAAATTATCAATGTTGTATACACATGTACACACCCTCATACATACATGTACACACATATATATATATATATATATATATATATATATATATATATATATATATATATATATATAATATATATATATATATATATATAATATATATATATATATATTATATATATATATATATCTATATATATATATATATAATATATATATATATATATATATATATACGTATACACATATACATACACATACATATCTAATCACCCACACAAATACACACATCAAGAATCGTGTCACAAGTGACACAAAGAGGTGTCACAAGTGACATTACAAGAGGCTCACAACAGTCACTATACAAGGCACTTTACATCTATAGTGACAAAAGATACGAAAGTCGTCTATGCCTTACATGTCCACTTGGGTACTGTCAGTGCCTGACAATGTACAAAGAAAAAGGAAGTATCATAAATCACATCGTTTCTACACAGAACCAGACCATCACGAGAGATATCCTGACCAACAACATCTAAAATAATTAAGACACAATAAAAATAGAACATTAGACATTGCCGAGGAAATGCATATCAGTACCCGTTCACAGGGAGGAGAACCCCCTCAAAGGAATGAATGGGAACGACTACATAATTTGTGCTTACCATTATTTAATCTATCCACGGTTTGGTTAGGTTAAGGTTACTTTAGGCAATGATTTGGAATTAGGCTAGGTTAGGTTTTATTACGTTTGGTTACGATAATACGATGTATTATACACACAGAAAAATCACATTAACGTGATTACATCAATGAGAAATACATCAATAATATGTATTATTGACGATAAGGTGAAATATAAAATTCGAAAATGATTCAGTGTATCCGCGAATTCCGCTTACAGAAAACCAAATTTAAATACAAGAAAATATCTTTTTGTTTGTCTGTTAGAGGCCAAGCAATTGTGGTTAGCCTCATCACACTTTTCATGATGAATTGTAATTTTATAGAGTCCACCCCATTCTCTTTCGAATCAAAGTTAGTAAGTGAATGTTGATTCAATATTGATAATATATTTTATTTAATTTTTCCGAAGGGCAAGTTTATTGTGCAGCGCCACTCATCCTGTGAGTGGACACACCGCCATAGTGACAGTATTGGGCAGCGTCACTCATCCTGTGAGTGGACACACCGCCAAAGTGACAGTATTGGGCAGCGCCACTCATCCTGTGAATGGACACACCGCCATAGTGACAGTATTGGGCAGCGTCACTCATCCTGTGAGTGGACACACCGCCAAAGTGACAGTATTGGGCAGCGCCACTCATCCTGTGAGTGGACACACCGCCATAGTGACAGTATTGGGCAGCGCCACTCATCCTGTGAGTGGACACACCGCCATAGTGACAGTATTGGCAGCGCCACTCATCCTGTGAGTGGACACACCGCCATAGTGACAGTATTGGGCAGCGCCACTCATCCTGTGAGTGGACACACCGCCATAGTGACGGTATTGGGCAGCGCCATCTCCTGTGAGTGGACACCGCCATAGTGACAGTATTGGGCAGCGCCACTCATCTTGTGAGTGGACACACCGCCATAGTGACAGTATTGGGCAGCACCACTCATCCTGTGAGTGGACACACCGCCATAGTGACAGTATTGGGCAGCGCCACTCATCCTGTGAGTGGACACCGCCATAGTGACAGTATTGGGCAGCGCCACTCATCCTGTGAGTGGACACACCGCCATAGTGACAGTATTGGGCAGCACCACTCATCCTGTGAGTGGACACACCGCCATAGTGACAGTATTGGGCAGCGCCACTCATCCTGTGAAGGGACACACCGCCATAGTGACAGTATTGGGCAGCGCCACTCATCTTGTGAGTGGACACACCGCCATAGTGACAGTATTGGGCAGCGCCACTCATCTTGTGAGTGGACACACCGCCATAGTGACAGTATTGGGCAGCGCCATTCATCCTGTGAGTGGACACACCGCCATAGTGACAGTATTGGGCAGCCACTCATCTTGTGAGTGGACACACGCCATAGTGACAGTATTGGGCAGCGCCATTCATCCTGTGAGTGGACACACCGCCATAGTGACAGTATTGGAAAGCGCACTCATCTGTGAGTGGACACACCGCCATAGTGACAGTATGGGCAGCGCCACTCATCCTGTGAGTGGACACACCGCCATAGTGACAGTATTGGCCACCAGCGCCATTCATCCTGTGAGTGGACACACCGCCATAGTGACAGTATTTGGGCAGCGCCATTCATCCTGTGAGTGGACACACCGCCATAGTGACAGTATTGGGCAGCGTCACTCATCCTGTGAGTGAACACACCGCCATAGTGACAGTATTGGGCAGCGCCACTCATCCTGTGAGTGGACACCGCCATAGTGACAGTATTGGGCAGCGCCACTCATCCTGTGAGTGGACACACCGCCATAGTGACCGTATTGGGCAGCACCACTCATCCTGTGAGTGGACACACCGCCATAGTGACAGTATTGGGCAGCGCCACTCATCCTGTGAGTGGACACCGCCATAGTGACAGTATTGGGCAGGCC
>WNGS01017355.1:0-16535 GCA_020271785.1 Procambarus virginalis | reverse complement strand
TAATAGCGTTTAGATAATGCTGGAGCTGGACATCTTTAGCTCGTTGCATTTTAGGGAGTCGCCGCCATTTTAGAACCGTGTTGAGACGGACGCCTGGTGGCTTATACACAAACCCTGCTGCATCTCGATAGTTAGGTAACTGTTTTCTTTTATTTGTTCTTAAACATGTGTAGTATATTATAAGCTTGTGGTGGTAGGCTGGATGGTGTAAGCTTGTGGTGGTAGGCTGGATGGTGTAAGCTTGTGGAGGTAGGCTGGATGGTGTAAGCTTGTGGTGGTAGGCTGGATGGTGTAAGCTTGTGGTGGTAGGCTGGTTGGTATAAGCTTGTGGGGTAGGCTGGATGGTGTAAGCTTGTGGTGGTAGGCTGGATGGTGTAAGCTTGTGGAGGTAGGCTGGTTGGTGTAAGCTTGTGGAGGTAGGCTGGTTGGTGTAAGCTTGTGGAGGTAGGCTGGATGGTGTAAGCTTGTGGTGGTAGGCTGGATGGTGTAAGCTTGTGGAGGTAGGCTGGATGGTGTAAGCTTGTGGTGGTAGGCTGGATGGTGTAAGCTTGTGGTGGTAGGCTGGATGGTGTAAGCTTGTGGTGGTAGGCTGGATGGTGTAAGCTTGTGGTGGTAGGCTGGATGGTATAAGCTTGTGGAGGTAGGCTGGATGGTGTAAGCTTGTGGTGGTAGGCTGGATGGTGTAAGCTTGTGGTGGTAGGCTGGATGGTATAAGCTTGTGGTGGTAGGCTGGATGGTGTAAGCTTGTGGTGGTAGGCTGGATGTGTAAGCTTGTGGTGGTAGGCATGTGTAGTATGTATATTTATGTAATATATTTGGCATATTAATGGCATTTAGTTAATGCCACTTAGTGGCATATGTCTGCACCCTTTCTAGTTTGTTGATATGCTGCTTAAGATATGGGCACCATACAACTGCTGCATACTCCAACTTTGGTCTAACAAAAATTGTGAAGTTTCAAAATTTCTGTTGAAGAAATCCTGTTTCCTAGTTCTGCATCTGTTTTGGTATAACACCTCTTTTTTTATTAGGCCTGCAATTATGAATGGCTTTATAACCAGCTAAGTTGTAGAGTTGGGTATAGTCTTTACTTAGCCAAGATTCTGTTAAAATGAGGGTCCGTCTAATTACCACAAGCTACACAAGCTTCACAAAGCTTCCTGGCAATACGTTAGTAATGAATAAATATGATAGGTTAGGTTGACCTAACCTAACCCAACCCAACGTAACGTAACCTAACCTAACTCACCTAACCTAACTGACGCTTGGATCGTTGACTTGATTTGGCGTCACCAGCTCTTTATTTTCATCTAATTTCTTTATAAAAAGATACTTTTTCAGATTAAAATTGTTTTTCCATGTTGTACATTCAGCACCGAATTCAGCACAGAATATTTTGTTCAACAGAATTTGTTATATAAATAACTGTTAATTTTACAGAATCATCTATCAACGCACATCCGCAAGTTAAGGAGGAAGACGTGACCTTTCAAATTTCTGAAGTACTGAAACATGCACCAACAGGCCTGGTGGATCTAGGAACAAGGTAAAATATTTAAATTTGTGTTTTTTTTTTTTTACTAATTATCCGTATATATATATATATATATATATATATATATTATATATATATATATATATTATATATATATTATATATATATATATATATATATTGTGTGTGTATATGTATTTGTGTGTAAATCACGAAAATTAACATGTGGTGAAAAATGTGACAGTGTCAGACCACGAAAGAAGAATTGAACCAGGAATTTCTGTAAGTACTTTAATATTTAAATAATACATCTTCAGGAGGAATGATTCCTTCTGAAGATGTATTATTGAAATATGAAAGTACTTAAGGAAATTTCTGTTTCAATTCTTCCTCAGTGGTCTGACACTGTCATACGTAATTACCCAAGTTTTGAAAGTGAACAAATTGTTTACAATGGTTTATAATTTAACAGTGTCAGACACAATTACATCTTGCTCATAAATACCATTATACTGTATACCTCACTTGTTGTAACATATACACACATGAAGTGTATTATGTAGCATTATCTGTAATCTGATTTTCAGAGCTGCTCATTACAAAATACTCTTTAAAAAAGTGCTTCTTAACAATAAAAGCATTTCAATATATCCATAATCATCTGTATCAAACCTTATTACAGGTAAAACCAGTAGGCATTCTACTGTATTTTATCAAACCCTTATTAGAATAATAGATCTTGTAATGATTTTGCAAAAATAGTGGCATTTACTATTTTTAAGATTATTAAAAAATTTACCAATATGGTGCATTCGGAAGACAAACCAAATTTTTCACTTTATCAAAATAGAAAATATCTCGGAAACTCCGAAACTCGGAAAAATCCAGATGACAACTAATTCTTCACCTGCTACAGCAACAGGAATGTGTGTGTGTGTGTGTATATATTTGTGTTGTTGAATATGACCGAAAGTGTAAGATTAATGATTCTAACACAAATCGTCTGAATATTTGTTTTTCTTCACTGTCGAGAGTAGTTAAAAAATTTACTCGAGTATATTTTCACACTTTATTTATGGTCTCTGTCCCTCTCCTTACTGCTGCTGCTGTTTCTAACATCTTTGCATCTCTTGTATGTTTGGGGGTTTGGCCTCTTGCTATATATTGATTCCATTTGTGTGTGTTTGGGTCTCTGGCCCTCTCGCAGTTTGTTGAACAAACCCCCTTTTCCTAGTTCTGCATCTCTCCTTTGGTATAAATTTTGTTGTGCACTATCATATATTTCACAAAACTTGACATACATCTCATTTACTTCATGTCCTATCAGCAAGTGTTTCTGTCAAATTCTTTAAGGAAAGTTTATCATCCTGATTGCAGATCTCTAGTGCTATTATGTCAACTTCTTGTGGATTCGCAATCATTATTTAATTTACCTTTAGGTGTTCTTTCACCAGCACAGCAACACTGTACCTCTCCCAACCAGTTTAAGATAATAACTAAGTACTAACTAATTAACTCAATGTAACCTACCTCACCCCCAAAATGTCAACCCATGTCTTCTATTTTAAACAATGCTGTTTTGTTGACCAAATTGTATTTTTGCTTATTTTTGCAATGTTCCCCCCCCCCTTTTTTCCATTCTTTTTTTTAACACAATTTATACTTTAATCTCAATTAGTATTAAGTTTTAGTCTTAGTGTTTTTCCTGCCCGAAACGCTTTGCATAATAGTGGCTTTCGGCATTGTATGTACTATCTCTATAAATCCATCAACTTTTGTATCTTACCTTGTATGTATGTACCTTACCTGAATAAGAATTTATTACTATAGCCTTTCCTTATTTTTCTGTCTCGTCTCCAAACTGAGTAGCCCCTTGAGAATATGACCTCATTTAAAATATCATCTTTCAAGTTTTGTCTCCATGAGTGCAACAATGTCTGGTATCTGCAGCTGTATTACATGACTTAACTACAGTATCTTTGATCTCGCTCAATCTATGTTTGTGTATGCAATTTTCAGGAACATGTTCCCCCTCTCCTATTCTTCACACCCCTTTCTCTAGTGATTTTGTTGGTTTATATATATATATATATATATATATATATATATATATATATATAATATATATATATATATATATATATATGTGAGAAAGCTGCATGAACTCGCAATCCTTATAGACGATCATTGGTGCGGTGGTCACGGTACTGTGTACGTTTAGGGGTGATCCTAGACGGCATGGGTTCGAATCCTGGCCGGGTCAAAGAGTTCTTAGTGATATATATATATATATATATATATATATATATATAATATATAATATATATATAATAAAGTTTGTGTGTGTGTAATTTATATAAACAAATAATTAAATATTAATTTATCTTAATATCTTTTCAGGGAAAACTTGCAATACTGATGAAACTACCGAAAAGAAACAAGGGAGCCGATAGGCCGAGCGGACAGCATGCTGGACTTGTGATCCTGTAGGTCCCGGGTTCGATCCCGGGCGCCGGCGAGAAACAATGGGCAGAGTTTTTCACCCTATGCCCCTGTTACCTAGCAGGGGATCTAACATTCAAGTTGATTACAGAGATATTGTGATTATGTGTTAATACATTGTTTACATCATGTGCTGTAAAATATCTGCAATTTTGGTCATTAAAGTGATGATTGTCATAGATAGTGGATAAGAGGTTTAGTTCTGGGTCTATATACTTGTCTGCATAAAAAGGCTGGTTGCTGGGAAACAAGGCAAGAGTGCCAAAATACAAAATAGAAAATAAAGGAAAGTAGAATAAAAATTCTAAAGTAATATAAACTTAATGGTAATTTAAGTAATATAAACTCAATGGTAAATTAAGTAAAGAAGAAAAAAAAATACATACATACATACATACATACATACATACATACATACATACATACATACATACATACATACATACATGCATGCATGCATGCATACATACATACATACATACATACATACATACATACATACATACATACATACATACATACATACATACATACATGCATGCATACATACATACATACATTTCATACATACGTACAAATTACAAGAGATGAGGTCAAAAAGCACCTATTGGAGCTGGATGTGAGAAAAGCTGTTGGGCCGGATGGAATCTCGCCATGGGTATTGAAAGAGTGTGCAGGAGCACTTTGCTTACCACTCTCCATAGTGTATAGTAAGTCACTGGAAACGGGGGACCCACCAGAAATATGGAAGACTGTTAATGTAGTACCAATATACAAAAAGGGTGACAGACAAGAGGCACTGAACTACAGGCCAGTGTCCTTAACTTGTATACCATGCAAGGTGATGGAGAAGATTGTGAGAAAAAACCTAGTAACACATCTGGAGAGAAGAGACTTCGTGACAACCCATCAACATGGGTTCAGGGAGGGTAAATCTTGCCTTACAGGCTTGATAGAATTCTACGATCAGGTGACAAGAATTAAGCAAGAAAGAGAAGGGTGGGCGGACTGCATTTTTTTGGACTGTCGGAAAGCCTTTGACACAGTACCCCATAAAAGGTTGATGCATAAGCTGGAGAAACAGGCAGGAGTAACAGGTAGGGCGCTCCAGTGGATAAGGGAGTACCTAAGCAATAGGAAGCAGAGAGTTACAGTGAGGGGTGAGACCTCAGACTGGCGTGAAGTCACCAGTGGAGTCCCACAGGGCTCTGTACTTGGACCTATCCTGTTTCTGATATACGTAAATGATCTCCCAGAGGGTATAGACTCATTCCTCTCAATGTTTGCTGACGACGCCAAAATTATGAGAAGGATTAAGACAGAGGAGGACAGCTTGAGACTTCAAGAAGACCTGGACAAGCTGCAGGAATGGTCGAACAAATGGCTGTTAGAGTTTAACCCAAGCAAATGTAATGTAATGAAGATAGGGGTAGGAAGCAGGAGACCAGATACAAGGTATCATTTGGGAGATGAAATACTTCAAGAGTCAGAGAGAGAGAAAGACCTGGGGGTTGATATCACGCCAGACCTGTCCCCTGAAGCTCATATCAAGAGGATAACATCAGCAGCATATGCCAGGTTGGCTAACATAAGAACGGCCTTTAGAAACTTGTGTAAGGAATCTTTCAGAACATTATATACCACATATGTCAGACCAATCCTGGAGTATGCGGCTCCAGCATGGAGTCCCTATCTAGTCAAGCATAAGACTAAACTGGAAAAGGTTCAAAGGTTTGCCACCAGACTAGTACCCGAGCTGAGAGGTATGAGCTACGAGGAGCGACTGCAGGAATTAAACCTCACTTCGTTGGAAGACAGAAGAGTTAGGGGGGACATGATCACCACATTCAAGATTCTCAGGGGAATCGACAGGGTTGATAAAGACAGGCTGTTTAACACAAGGGGCACACGCACTAGGGGACACAGGTGGAAGCTGAGTGCCCAAATGAGCCACAGAGATATTAGAAAGAACTTTTTTAGTGTCAGAGTGGTTGACAAATGGAATGCATTAGGAAGCGATGTGGTGGAGGCTGACTCCATACACAGTTTCAAGTGTAGATATGATAGAGCCCATTAGGCTCAGGGAACTGTACACCTGTTGATTGACGGTTGAGAGGCGGGACCAAAGAGCCAGAGCTCAACCCCCGCAAGCACAACTAGGTGAGTACAACTAGGTGAGTACATACACGTCCAGTCAGCATATAGCTATTTCGGGACAAAATCCAATACAGTTTATATTGGTGAGACGCCACTGTGATGAGTTTAAATATCACTGGAACTGTAGGTTAATGTGTGACATAGGTGAGGTTAGATGAAGCATCTACAAGCATCAGCTGATGGAGTGTTGTGGAGGCTGGTGGTATTATGCCCAGATGTTGGAGGGTGGATTTGACCCTCCCACCCTCCCTCCCCCCCACATTGACCGCAGAACGTCTAACGTTACTTTCCACTCTCGCTTACCAAGGGTATAACCCCCCCCCCCCAACACACACACACACACATGCATCAGATTATTAACTTACAATATTTATGATTTACCAATTTATGTTACTACACTGACTCCCAATTTCACAATATTGTATAAACTTTGATGAATCGCTCGTCTATGGGTCATCCAATAATGTTAGCAGACTTCTAGATGTTACCACTGCTAGGTCTTACCGCTGCTAGGACCTATCCACCGCTGCCCATTGGATGGGGGGAGAGGGAGTTATGTGTAGGATAAACATATCAATTGTGACACTATAGCCCTCCATATATGTCAGTTGCTTAAATTATAAACTGTACTTGTGGTCGGTCTCGAGCCCATTGTTGATGTGACAATGTGCATTGACTTTTGTAACTAGCTTATCAAGATTATAACTTGCTTGGCTATATGAATTGTGGGGCTCATTCCCTGAGCCCATTATGTGCCTCTGTAACACTCCACTATCGCCCATAGGATGGGTATGGGGTGCATAATAAATGAACTAAACTAAGCTCTGCACCTGAGGGCAGTAATATCCCAGGAACATCAACTAAATTTCGGAGACTTGAGGCAAAGTGAAATTCACACCAGTTACTCCATCTATCATCATTCTATTATGCATGAAGAACCGCACGTCTATGGGTCATCCAATAATGTTAGCAGACTTCTAGATGTTACCACTGCTTGGCTTAGGCTCGGCTACAAGTACCTCTGGGAGTTTGTAACATCTGCTGATGTAGATTTGACTAAATGTAAACTCTGTCAGCAGAACTAATCGCATACTTTACGTCATTATATAATAGAATGTGACAAAATTGCGGAATTTAGAGATAACACCATCAATAGTGTCCAAGAAATGTGTAAGTACTTCATTCACAATGATGTGCTGCCCGAAATTTTAGCGAAGTATCCAAAATTTGCTTACTGTCGGTAATGCATGCACATGACTGTAAAGCTGCCGCCCAGTTGGGCGGGTGTGGAGCAAGACTAGTAACTGGGTGACTCACTATAGATGTAAAGTGCTTTGTATAGTGACTGTTGTGAGCCTCTTGTAGTGTCACTTGTGACACCTCTTTGTGTCACTTGTGACACAAAGATTCTTGATGTGTGTATTTGTGTGGGTGATTAGATATGTATGTGTATGTATATGTGTATACGTATATATATATGTACATGTATGTATGAGGGTGTGTACATGTGTATACAACATTGATAATTTTGTAACTAGCGTCAAACATTGTTATTTGCTTAGCTAGACGAACTAGAGGGTTCAGTTCCTGAACCGATTATGTGCCTCTGTATCCTTTACACCACCGCCCACGGGATGGGTATGGGGTGCATAATAAAGAAAGAAATTGAATTGATTTTGATAACATATACAATTATAAGCTTTATTTGTGAATCTTAATTAAACAATATATCACAGAGCCTGTAGGGTTCGGTGAGATGAGTGAAGAGACATGGGAGATTTTACATAAGTACAGTACAAGGTAGTTTAAGTAGCGAACGCATGTCAACGAATAACGAGTATATATAACAAACTATTGTCCTATGAAGTCGATTTAACTTCCAAACATATATTTTTTAATAAATGTTAAATGTTTTCTGGCTAGTTATGTTAGATTTTATTAAAAATACGTATTCTACTTGTTAACATTATAATTTAAATTTGTGATAATTTGTGCAGAGAAGTGCGACAACTGGATATGCCAAAAAACACTTTCCAAACAACGATATATCTTGGATAAGTCGCTCCACAACATTGACGCTTGGACCGTCGACTTCCTTTGATGCTACTTATTTACTTATTTCATAATGAAATTATATTGGTTTGGAGTAAATATATGTTTTCTCATGTTCTGCATTCAGCACCCACATTATAGTGAGTAAATATACCATATTACTTCATTACTTAAATAATGCTAGAGGGTTTGAGTAGCTTTGGGTCTTTAGTGGACAGAATCTCCAATAGATGGGGCGAGAGTCGCCCCATCTCTCTCGCCCGAGCAAGAGTCGAAACTTAATTTAAAATTGATATATCTTTGTCCTCGAACATGATATATTTCATTTGGTGCAATCATAATAATGTTCATATATCGGTCTTTCTGGAGGCATATAAGACTTTAGGCTTTATTAGCGTATCTTTGTTAATTATACAATATATCGGCAAGTGGGTAGGCGTCTGCACTACATGCCCGACAAGCTACTGAGCGCTACTATAAAAACATATGTATCTTCACTTGAGCTATAAATATGTCTATTTTAATGTATTTAAAATGAAGCTCATATTTCTATCTTGCTTAAGACATGTATAACATTTGTGTTTATTAACGAATTTACGTGAAATAAACATTGATCTGAGAGAGAGTTGCTCTGTCGTTCAGTCTGTACGGGGTCGGAGCTCCGTAATTTTTAAAATACATGTATCTTCATTAGAACTTTAAATATGTCTATGGTAAAGTGTTTAAAGTGAAGCTTATATGTCTGCCTTTCTTGAGACATATAAAACATATATGTTTATTAACGAATTCACGTGAAATATACATTGTTCTGAGAGAGAGTTGCTCGGTCGATCGATCTGTCCGGGGTCGGAGCTCGGCTATTACAAAAGTACATCTATCTTCGCTTTAAATTTAAATATACCCATGGTAAGGTATTTAGAATGAAGCTTATATTTCTATCTTTCTTGTGACATATAAAAACTCTTACGTTTATTAAGGAATCTGCGTGAAATAGGCATGGTTCTGAGATGAATGCTGCGGTTTTCGAGCTCGACGAGCGATGAAAACTGCCCCTTTTATACAACTACAAATATCTTCGGTTTTACTTAAAATATTTATCTGGTAGACGTTTTACAGATAGGTCGCGTTTTTGTCTTTCTTCTGATTAATAAATAATTTTGGTTTAATAAGTCATCAAGATGTTTTCAACAATATTCTTTCGGCGTTCGTCTTTTCCAACATGGGCGACCCTTTTGGAAACGCGTTACTTGGGTTAACCCATCCCATAGTTGGGTCTGTTTCCATTATTGTTCGGAACATTTGTTACTTTTAAAATGCTAAGCTAACCTACATACCTAAATACATAGATACACAGATTTACGTATGCCCTACATAAAGTGTTCGAAGTGTCATGAATGTGCATTTACAAAGGTGAAATGCAATTCTGATCAGCTTCCATATGTACTTTATACACATACATATACATACACACACACACTCACACATATACGTACATATACATATATACATGCATATATATACACACACTTGCATTCATATACATTTGTCTCTTTTACTCTGACAGGGTGAGATTAATCACCTTAATCACTGAAGGTGATTAAGGTGCTTTTACAAGCTCAGGTTATATAGTTACATCACATACATACATTGTATAAATGATACATTACATGGTCAATCTTGGATACAAGTCCAATATATCATCAAGTGTTCCAGTACTCATATAGTAATTACACAATTCAGCATACCTCAGCCCAGGAGGGCGAAAGTCAGTCAATATGGGACATTCTACAATATAATGTTCAAGAGAGTGCATGTTTTCTCTTTCACAAAGTTGACACATTGTGTACTCAAATCAAATGTCAAATCAAATGTTTATTTAGGTACTCGACATTTGAGTTTTGAGAAAGCTGCCAGATACGTCTATATCCCAGGCGAATTCTGGCCACTATAACATCACATTGCTGGGTTCTTGTTCTATTAGTCCCATATGTGAATGTCTCCTCACGATATCTATCATAATATTTAATGCTACAACTTTCAGGTCTTTGTGAATTTGTTAGGTCGGTGAGATCTTCATTAGATATTTGTTTAAGTATTCTCTTTGTCACTGCTAATGAAACACCCATATCAATTTCTACCACTGGTTTTCTACAGGCTGTCTTTGCAAGCATATCAACAGTGTCATGCCTCGAGATGCCAACATGTGATGGTATCCATAGGAATTTAATTTCAAATCTGTTTTCTTTAGCAGCTAAAACATTCATTCGAATATCACTGACTATTTTATGGGTGTCACTACTATGTGCGTTCAATGCCAGGAGTGCACTCTGCGATAGTGGGCGGTAGTGGACCCCCTACCGACCCTGTGGGCGGCAGTGGACCCTATATACTAATCCTGTGGGCGATACTGGACCCTATACTCATCCTGTGGGCGGTAATGGACGCCATACACATTCAGTGGGTGTTATTGGACCCCATACCCATTCTATGGGTGGATGTGATCCCCATACCCATCCTGCGGGTGGATGTGACCCCCCAATACCCATCCTGTGGGTGGTATTGGACCCCTTACCCACCTAACAGGTGGTAGTGGACAATATACCCATCCTATAGTTGCTATAGTAGACACCATACCATCTTGTTTGCCGTAGTTTGCCCCATAAACATTCCAACGTAACATCGTTTTCTGTTAGCGTTCCTACAAAACATTCTTTAAATATTTTTAAAGCACAGACTATGGTATATAATATTGATTGGTGAAGCACTGTATTCTATGTAATAATTTATAGTGCTTATTATAATTTACTAAGAACAACTAATATTTCTCAAAACAAAACTACGAGCCTTCAATAGGATGTAGCTGATCTGTAATATTCTAAGAGCATGGACAATAGTAGGTAAATTTCACAACCCATATGGGTCCTGAAAACTACAATTTTCGTTATAATTGATCCAATCACGACTATTTTGCTATCTACGTTGATGGACGGGTACTGTGAGACGTAAATTGGTACGTGAGGAAGAGTTTGGGCCTTGGTAAAAAAGGTAACTGGGAATATATCACATATGTACTAAATCACATTCAACATATAGACTTTAAGCATTAAGTCATATATGTGCTGTCTTGTGTGAGGACGGGTTGCTCTCCATGTGTCCGGTCCTCCATATGGGTCTCTGTTCTCCTAGTCTATCTTCTCGTGATTGAAGTCTCCCATGATTAGTAGTCTGGATCTGTTCCTGCTAGCTACAGATGATGCTCTCTCTATTATGTTGATAGTAGCCATGTTGTTTCTATCATATTCCTGTCTGGGTCTTCTGTCATTTGTTGGGGGCTTATATATGACTACTACTATGATTTTTTTTGTCCTTCATTTGCTGTGGTGTCTGTTATGTAGTCACTGAAATCTTCACAGCCCTGAATAACCATCTCTTCAAAACTCCAGTCTCTTCTTATTAGCAGAGCTACACCACCACCGCCTCTTCCTTCTCTGTCTTTCCTCACTACATAGTAGTCCTGTGGAAACACTGCATTTGTTATGGTTTTCGTTAGCTTTGTTTCTGTGAGGGTTATTATGTCTGGGTTTTCTTCTAATACCCATTTTCCAAGTTAACTTGTTTTATTTGTTATCCCATCTATGTTAGTGTACATTGCCTTGAAGCTCACTTTCTTCTGTTCATTCTCTTGTCCTCTTCTTGGTGAGCGTTCTGCTGATGGAGGAAGCTGTTCAATAGGTTTGAAAATCTGTGAGGTGGTTAACAGGGTCTCAGAGGATTCTAGGGTGGGGGGTAAAGGGAAGGGGGGGCAGGTGGGGTATGGGGTAAGGAATTATAGGGTAAATGGAGGATAAGTGTGAGGGGAGAGGAGGGATAGGGAGGGTAAGGGATGAAGGGGGAAGGGGGACAGAGGAGAAAGGGGGGGAGAGGGGATATGGTGGAAATGGTGGAGGGGTAACATTGTCAGAATGGGGTGGGGGGGAGGGAGGGGTTGGGTTAGCATTGAGTAGGGGCAGGTAGGGTGAGGGGTAGGGAGGGTTTCTATGCAGTGGCGGTGTTGCCCTTCCCTCTGGAGTTGCTGGGATGCTGGTTGTGGGTTCCCCCATTGTCTCTGGGAATGTTGTGTTGGGGGTTGTGATTTTCTGGATTACTTCTCTCTCTCTCCCTGCGCTTCTCTCTCTCTCCCTGCGAGTTTCTGGGCGAAACTCGCCCAGAAAATCACTCTGGAGCAGTACCTGCATGAGTTTGCCTCTGACAATGCAAATGAGTATAACAAAAAAAATTGAATGTAATGAAATGCCATTTTCTGGGCGAGACCCAGAGGGTCCCCGGAGCTAACCGGGCTGATATAAATGTATTAGACCCTGGCATCAGTCGAGCGAATGGAGCCCCCAGGCCCACCGGGGACCACGAGCCAGAACCCGGCCCCCCCAGAAAGGCACGAGGAGCAACGGCCCACAGAAACCCCCGCGCGGCCAGAAGCATTCCAAGGAGAGAGCAAGAGAGAGAGAGAGCAAGAGAGAGAGTGGGTTGGGGTAGGAGGGAGATATAGTATGTATGCTATGGTAGCCAGTTGATGTGTAGGGGGGGGAAGGGGAGGGGGTATTTTTGAAAATGTGGAAGTGGGAAGGGAAGGTCTGGTGTCCTACCCCTCTCACAGATGTGTGACATGTTTCCTACCCTGACTGCTTTTGTGTGTGTTGGGATTAACAGAAGAGTATTCAGTTCGCAACTGTGCTCACAAGTGATGTTCCTGCCTCATGTGTGTGTGTGTGTGTGTGTGTACTCACCTAATTGTGGTTGCGGGGGTTGAGTTTTGGCTCTTTGGTCCCGCCTCTCAACCATCAATCAACTGGTGTACAGATTCCTGAGCCTACTGGGCTCTGTCATATCTACATTTGAAACTGTGTATGGAGTCAGTCTCCACCACATCATTGCCTAATGCATTCCATCCGTTAACTACTCTGACACTGAAAAAGTTCCTTCTAACGTCTCTGTGGCTCATGTGGGTACTCAGTTTCCACCTGTGTCCCCTTGTTCGCGTCCACCAGTGTTGAATAGTTTATCCTTGTTTACCCGCTCGATTCCTCTGAGGATTTTGTAGGTTGTGATCATGTCTCCCCTTACTCTTCTGTCTTCCAGTGTCGTAAGGTGCATTTCCCGCAGCCTTTACTCGTAACTCTTGCCTCTTACTTCTGGGACTAGTCTAGTGGCATACCTTTGGACTTTTTCCAGCTTCGAATTGTGCTTGACAAGGTACGGGCTCCATGCTGGGGCCTCATACCCCAGGATTGGTCTTACTTATGCAGTGTACAAGATTCTGAATGATTCCTTGCAAAGGTTCCTGAACGCTGTTCTGATGTTAGCTAGCCTCGCATATGCCGCAGACGTTGTTCTTTTTATGTGGGCTTCTGGAGACAGGTTTGGTGTGATATCAACTCCTAGATCTTTCTCTCTGTCCGTTTCATTAAGTACTTCATTTCCTTTTCTGTATCCTGTGTCTGGCCTCCTGTTTCCACTGCCTAGTTTCATTAATTTGCATTTACTCGGGTTGATCTTCAACAGCTATTTGTTGGACCATTCACTCAGTCTGTCTAGATCATCTTGTAGCCTCCTACTATGGTCCTCAGTTTCAATCCTCCTCATAATTTTTGCATCATCGGCAAACATTGAGAGAAACGATTCTATACCCTCTGGGAGATCATTTACATATATCAGAAAAAGTATAGGTGCAAGGACTGACTCATGCGGGACTCCACTCGTAACGTTTCGCCAATCTGAGACCACAACCCTCACACTGACTCCTTGTCTTCTGTTGCTTAGGTACTCCTTTATCCAATGGAGTACCTTCCCTTTCACTCCAGCCTGCATCTCCAGGTTTTTCACTAGCTTCTTGTGTGGCACTGTATCAAAGGCTTTCTGACAATCCAAAAAATATGCAGTCTGCCCACCCTTCTCTTTCTTGCCTTATTTTTGTTGCCTTGTCATAGAATTCAAGTAACCCTGTGAGGCAGGACCTGCCATCCCTGAACCCATGTTCATGCTGTGTTACAAAGTTTTTTCGCTCCAGGTGCTCCACTAGCTTTCTTCGTACAATCTTCTCCATCAGCTTGCATGTTATGCAGGTTAGGGACACTGGCCTAGTTCAGTGCCTCCTGTCTATCCCCCTTTCTTGTATATCGGGACTACGTTAGCTGCTTTCCAAATTTCTGGCAGTTCCCCTGTTGCCAGTGATTTGTTATAAACTATGGAGAGTGGTAGGCACAGTTCTTCTGCTCCTTCCTTTAGTGTCCAAGAGGAGATTCCATCTGGGGCTATTGCCTTTGTCACATCATAACTACACACTACTACTACTTTGTCACAGTATAACTACTGACGGTCTTGGCCTCCACCACCTTCTCACCTAACTTGTTCCAACCGTCTATCACTCTGTTTGGGAAAGTGAATTTTCTTATATTTCTTCGGCATCTGTGTTTAGCTAGAGGATCCGGTCAGCCGAGCGGACAGCACGCTGGACTTGTGATCCTGGGTTCGATACCAGGCACCGGCGAGAAAAAATGGGCAAAAATTTTGTATGTTGTGATCATATCACCTCTTTTTATTCTGTCTTCTAGTTTTGGCATATTTAATGCCTCTAACCTCTAACATGTATGATTTCACTCCTGTAAACATATCATTTACGTATATTAGAAAGAGGACTGGGCCCAGCACAGATCCTTGAGGTACTCCGCTTGTTACTGTTCGCCAGTCCGACTTCTCGCCCCTTACCATTACCCTCTGGCTCCTTTCTGTTAGGTAGTTCTTCACCCATGCTAGGGCCTTTCCGCTTACTCCTGCCTGCCTCTCAAGTTTGTATAGCAGTCTCATGTGCGGTACTGTTTCAAAGGCCTTTTGGCAGTCAAGAAATATGCAGTCTGCCCAGCCTTCTCTGTCCTGCCTTATCCTTGTTGCTTTATCATAGAATTCTAAAAGGTTTGTTAGGCATGATTCCCTGTCCAGAACCCATGTTGGTGCTTGTTTACAAACTCAATGCTCTCCAGGTGCTCAACAAGTCTTAGCCTAATTATTCTTTCAAGTATTTTGCAGGGGATGCTTGTCTGTGATACGGGTCTGTAGTTAAGTGCCTCCTCCCTATCACCTTTCTTGAAGATCGGTACGACATATACCTCCTTCCAGCAACTGGGCAATTCTCCCAACATAAGTGACTCATTAAGATCATTGCCAGCGGCACGCTGAGAGCCTGCGCTGCCTCTTTTAGTATCCACGGTGATACTTTGTCTGGTCCAACAGCGTTATTTGCATCCAGTGTTGTCAACTGTTTCATTACCTCCTCTGCTGTCACCTCTATATCTTTCATCTAGGGTAATCGCTTCTAACAATGGGAGCTGCTCAGGCTCGGTTGTGAACACTCCATGGAAACTTGCATTCAGTACCTCGCAGATTTCCTTGTCACTTTCTGTATATGCCCCTTCTGTTTTCCTCAGTCTTGTCACACATACCCAGTGTGTGTGTGTGTGTGTGTGTGTGTGTGTGTGGGTGTGTGTGTGTGTGTGTGTGTGTGTGTGTGTGTGTGTGTGTGTGTGTGTGTGTGTGTGTGTGTGTGTGTGTGTGTGTGTGTGTGTGTGTGTGTGTGTGTGTGTGTGTGTTTGTAATTACCTAAGTGTAGTTACAAGATGAGAGCTACGCTCGTGGTGTCCCGCCTTCCCAGCACTCTTTGTCATATAACGCTTTGAAACTACTGACAGTATTGGCCTCCACCACCTTTTCACCTAACTTGTTCTAACCGTCTTCCACTCTGTTTGCGAAAGTGAATTTTCTTATATTTCTTCGGCATCTGTGTTTAGCTAGTTTAAATCTATACCTCTTGTTCTTAAAGTTCCAGATCTCAGGAAATCTTCCCTGTCGATTTGTCAATTCCATTTACTGTTTTGTATGTAGTGATCATATCACTTCTTTTGTTCTGTCTTCTAGTTTTGGCATATTTAATGCCTCTAACCTCTCCTCGTAGCTCTTGCTCTTCAGTTCTGGGAGCCACTAGTAGCATGTCTTTGCACCTTTTCCAGTTTGTTGATGTGCTTCTTAAGATATGGGCACCACACAACCGCTGCATATTCTAGCTTTGGCCTAACAAAAGTCGTGAACAATTTCTTTAGTATATCGCCATCCATGTATTTAAAGCAATTCTGAAGTTAGAAAGCGTGGCATAGGCTCCTCGCACACATATCTTTATGTGGTCCTAGATGATAGCCCTGGAAACACAAACCGAAACTGTCTCTATTTTCCCCTTGTTACAACTTGTAATAAAGTTGTACATCTTGGCTTAACGTGTTTATGAC
>WNGS01017337.1:11045-22472 GCA_020271785.1 Procambarus virginalis | reverse complement strand
AAACAAATAAGTGAGTACACACACACACATTCAGAATCATTCAGAACTTTGTATACCACATATGTCAGGCCAATCCTGGAGTATGCAGCCCCAGCATGGAGTCCATCTAGTCAAGGATAAGACTAAACTGGAAAAGGTTCAAAGGTTTGCCACCAGACTAGTGCCCGAGCTGAGAGGTATGAGCTACGAGGAGACTACGGGAATTAAACCTCACTTCGCTGGAAGACAGAAGAGTTAGGGGAGATGATCACCACATTTAAGATTCTGAAGGGAATTGATTGGGTAGATAAAGACAGGCTATTTAACACAAGGGGCACACGCACAAGGGGACACAGGTGGAAACTGAGTGCCCAATGAGCCACAGAGATATTAGAAAGAACTTTTTTAGTGTCAGAGTGGTTGCCAAATGGAATGCATTAGGCAGTGATGTGGTGGAGGCTGACTCCATACACAACTTCAAGTGTAGATATGATAGAGCCCAGTAGGCTCAGGAATCTGTACACCAGTTGATTGACAGTTGAGAGGCGGGACCAAAGAGCCAAAGCTCAACCCCCGCAAGCACAATTAGGTGAGTACAATTAGGTGAGTACACACACACACACCCAACACACACACACACACACACACACACACACACACTCTCTCCCCGAACAAGTTCGGTGAAAGGTGGTGGAGGCCAAGACCGTCAGTAGTTTCAAAGCGTTATATGACAAAGAGTGCTGGGAAGACGGGACACCACGAGCGTAGCTCTCATCCTGTAACTACACTTAGGTAATTACACACACACACCACACACACACAGCATGGTGTGTGTGATGGCGGGTACGGCCCCAGCATGGAGCCCGTACCTAGTCAAGCATAAGACGAAGCTGGAAAAAGTTCAGAGGTATGCCACTAGGCTAGTCCCAGAACTAAGAGGCGTGAGTTACGAGGAAAGGCTGCGGGAAATGCACTTACGACACTGGAAAACAGAAGAGTAAGGGGAGACATGATCACTACTTACAAAATCCTCAGGGGAATTGACAGGGTAGATAAGGATAAATTCTAGTTCAAATATGTTTATTGAGACAAGAAATGCATCTGAAAGGGATAGAGTAGCTTAGGCTATTTCTACACCCCAAGGATAAATTGTTTAACGCTGGTGGTACACGGACAAGGGAACACAGGTGGAAACTGAGTACCCACATGAGCCACAGAGACGTTAGAATGCATTAGGCAGTGATGTGGTGGAGGCTGACTCCATACACAGTTTCAAATGTAGATATGATAGAGCCCAGTAGGCTCAGGAATCTGTACACCAGTTGATTGACAGTTGAGAGGCGGAACCAAAGAGCCAGAGCTCAACCCCCGGAAGCACAACTAGGTGAGTACACACACACTACAAGAGACCACACCACACACTCATCACTCAAAAACAGACAAAAGGAACACACCACACAAATGTGCACCTCTCCCAACACTAGCAAAGCCAAGTGTGTGAACTAACACAGTACTAAGTTTCAAAGATTGTTGACACATAAACAAGCATCTTATCATCCAAACACGCACCTCTTGACCTTCAACAACCACCAAGCAAGGTCCAGTTAGGGCGACCACTTAAAGAGGCTTAAGATGTGGTGACGCAAGTGGTCTTAACTAACTAGGCTGAACTCCCCAGGACGTGACCACCGTGTAATACACTTAACAACCTTCTCCCATTGGCTATTCACCACATAAAATATTCATAAGTCATTAATTATTTAATCAGTTTCTGTTCAAAAAGTTTCATTTTGCAAATCTCCGCTTGTAGCCTCAACTAGGATATTTGTTCGCTCAAGATTAGTGTTAACTGAGAATGTTGGTGAGGTTCCTGGAGACACTGCAAGCATGAGTAGTTATTTTTTGAGATATATACAAGAGTTGTTACATTCTTGTACAGCCACTAGTACGCGTAGCGTTTCGGGCAGGTCCCTGGAATACGATCCCCGCCGCGAAGAATCGTTTTTTCATCCAAGTACACATTTTACTGTTGCGTTAAACAGAGGCTACAGTTAAGGATTTGCGCCCAGTAAATCCTCACCGGCCAGGATACGAACCCATGACATAGCGCTCGCGGAACGCCAGGCGAGTGTCTTACCACTACACCACGGAGACTGTACTAGTTATCAGTCATCAGCTCATCTGAAGCCTCCTACCCTAGAGACTCTTCTATGATGAGCTTAATATTTGTATCCATTAGGAATAAAGTAACTTTTGATGGTAAAGCAACTGTCATATAAGGAAGAGGATGGACCAGAAGCCGTGTGCCAGAGCTGTCATGTGGACAGTTGACGTGATTATCCACACATGACTGTCTCCAGCGAACAAGGTCCAGATGCCAGTTAGTCAAGGAGTGAATGATCGCTGATGGAGTGATGTTCTTGAGAACGGTATTACCAGCACGAGGCTGTTGATGGCTGAGAGCCTTGAGTTATGGGTGCTGCTTGTGACCAAGTTGAGCCAGTATTGAAATATTTCCCTTGTACATAACAGTAAGTCCACCACCATGGACTTATGAGGATTTCCTCATTATTATTATTATTAGCAGTAGTAGTATTAATTGTATTATTCTTATTATTATTATGGTATTAGTAGTGTAGTAAAGACCGCAGTAGACTTGGAGGGGGGGAGGGGGGGAGGGGGTGACGGCGCCGCCACCCTCACTTTCAGTGACAAACACACTTACTTATCTTATCACTGGGCCGGATCTTAAGACCCTCACAAGATCATACACTCACGTCCGATAACATTCTTAATCAAGTGTCAATATGTTTTACCCAATTACTATAATCTCCACCAGCTCTACTGGCTGGTATTCCCTCCACATTACCCAATAAACCTATTCACAACAAAGCCGAAGTTAAAAATAAAAAATTATAAAAATTTATAATGGGAATAAACAATGGTAAAAAAAGAATCGACTTGAGAATGGTCCGGGACGGACCGAAACGTCGTCGTCTCTTCACCTTCTAGTGTGTGGTCTGGTCAACAATGGTAAAAAAAACTTTTGTGTCAAAACTGTGGGTTTAAAAAAGTCGATAAACCCCACCTTGAACAACTAAGTCAAGCGCTGTATTGAAATCTGAACTCCCACCAACACAAACTGGAGGAGACAAGGCTCTCTTGCCTAACACGTCACATCCGCTAAGGATACAATACACATAGTAGCCTATCCGTTGGCTATGACCTTCATTAGCCACACATACCACCCTCCCCTGGGGGGTATGAGCACATACCACCCTCCCCTGGGGGAGTATGAACACATACCAACCTCCCCTGGGGGAGTATGAACACATACCAACCTCCCCTGGGGGGTATGAGCACATACCAACCTCCCCTGGGGGAGTATGAACACATACCAACCTCCCCTGGGGGAGTATGAACACATACCAACCTCCCCTGGGGGAGTATGAACACATACCAACCTCCCCTGGGGAGTATGAACACATACCAACCTCCCCTGGGGGGTATGAGCACATACCAACCTCCCCTGGGGGGGTATGAACACATACCAACCTCCCCTGGGGGAGTATGAACACATACCAACCTCCCCTGGGGGAGTATGAACACATACCAACCTCCCCTGGGGGAGTATGAACACGTACCAACCTCCCCTGGGGGAGTATGAGCACGTACCAACCTCCCCTGGGGGAGTATGAACACATACCAACCTCCCCTGGGGGAGTATGAACACATACCAACCTCCCCTGGGGGAGTATGAACACATACCAACCTCCCCTGGGGGAGTATGAACATATACCAACCTCCCCTGGGGGGTATGAACACATACCAACCTCCCCTGGGGGAGTATGAACACATACCAACCTCCCCTGGGGGAGTATGAGCACATACCAACCTCCCCTGGGGGGTATGAACACATACCAACCTCCCCTGGGGGAGTATGAACACATACCAACCTCCCCTGGGGGAGTATGAACACATACCAACCTCCCCTGGGGGGTATGAACACATACCAACCTCCCCTGGGGGAGTATGAACACATACCAACCTCCCCTGGAGTATGAACACATACCAACCTCCCCTGGGGGGTATGAACACATACCAACCTCCCCTGGGGGAGTATGAACACATACCAACCTCCCCTGGGGGAGTATGAGCACATACCAACCTCCCCTGGGGAGTATGAACACATACCAACCTCCCCTGGGGGAGTATGAACACATACCAACCTCCCCTGGGGGAGTATGAACACATACCAACCTCCCCTGGGGAGTATGAACACATACCAACCTCCCCTGGGGAGTATGAACACATACCAACCTCCCCTGGGGGGTATGAACACATACCAACCTCCCCTGGGGGAGTATGAACACATACCAACCTCCCCTGGGGGAGTATGAACACATACCAACCTCCCCTGGGGGAGTATGAACACATACCAACCTCCCCTGGGGGAGTATGAACACATACCAACCTCCCCTGGGGAGTATGAACACATACCAACCTCCCCTGGGGGAGTATGAACACATACCAACCTCCCCTGGGGAGTATGAACACATACCAACCTCCCCTGGGGGAGTATGAACACATACCAACCTCCCCTGGGGGGTATGAACACATACCAACCTCCCCTGGGGGAGTATGAACACATACCAACCTCCCCTGGGGGAGTATGAACACATACCAACCTCCCCTGGGGGAGTATGAACACATACCAACCTCCCCTGGGGGAGTATGAACACATACCAACCTCCCCTGGGGGAGTATGAACACATACCAACCTCCCCTGGGGGAGTATGAACACATACCAACCTCCCCTGGGGGAGTATGAACACATACCAACCTCCCCTGGGGGAGTATGAACACATACCAACCTCCCCTGGGGAGTATGAACACATACCAACCTCCCCTGGGGGAGTATGAACACATACCAACCTCCCCTGGGGGAGTATGAACACATACCAACCTCCCCTGGGGGAGTATGAACACATACCAACCTCCCCTGGGGGGTATGAACACATACCAACCTCCCCTGGGGGAGTATGAACACATACCAACCTCCCCTGGGGGAGTATGAACACATACCAACCTCCCCTGGGGGGTATGAACACATACCAACCTCCCCTGGGGAGTATGAACACATACCAACCTCCCCTGGGGGAGTATGAACACATACCAACCTCCCCTGGGGAGTATGAACACATACCAACCTCCCCTGGGGGAGTATGAACACATACCAACCTCCCCTGGGGGAGTATGAACACATACCAACCTCCCCTGGGGGGTATGAACACATACCAACCTCCCCTGGGGGGGTATGAACACATACCAACCTCCCTGGGGGAGTATGAACACATACCAACCTCCCCTGGGGGAGTATGAACACATACCAACCTCCCCTGGGGAGTATGAACACATACCAACCTCCCCTGGGGGGGTATGAACACATACCAACCTCCCCTGGGGGAGTATGAACACATACCAACCTCCCCTGGGGGGTATGAACACATACCAACCTCCCCTGGGGGAGTATGAACACATACCAACCTCCCCTGGGGGAGTATGAACACATACCAACCTCCCCTGGGGGGTATGAACACATACCAACCTCCCCTGGGGGGTATGAACACATACCAACCTCCCCTGGGGGAGTATGAACACATACCAACCTCCCCTGGGGGAGTATGAACACATACCAACCTCCCCTGGGGGAGTATGAACACATACCAACCTCCCCTGGGGGGTATGAACACATACCAACCTCCCCTGGGGGAGTATGAACACATACCAACCTCCCCTGGGGGGTATGAACACATACCAACCTCCCCTGGGGGAGTATGAACACATACCAACCTCCCCTGGGGGAGTATGAACACATACCAACCTCCCCTGGGGGAGTATGAACACATACCAACCTCCCCTGGGGGGTATGAACACATACCAACCTCCCCTGGGGGAGTATGAACACATACCAACCTCCCCTGGGGGAGTATGAACACATACCAACCTCCCCTGGGGGAGTATGAACACATACCAACCTCCCCTGGGGGAGTATGAACACATACCACCCTCCCCTGGGGGAGTATGAACACATACCAACCTCCCCTGGGGGAGTATGAACACATACCAACCTCCCCTGGGGGAGTATGAACACATACCAACCTCCCCTGGGGGAGTATGAACACATACCAACCTCCCCTGGGGGGGTATGAACACATACCAACCTCCCCTGGGGGAGTATGAACACATACCAACCTCCCCTGGGGGAGTATGAACACATACCAACCTCCCCTGGGGGAGTATGAACACATACCAACCTCCCCTGGGGGAGTATGAACACATACCAACCTCCCCTGGGGGAGTATGAACACATACCAACCTCCCCTGGGGGAGTATGAACACATACCAACCTCCCCTGGGGGAGTATGAACACATACCAACCTCCCCTGGGGGAGTATGAACACATACCAACCTCCCCTGGGGGAGTATGAACACATACCAACCTCCCCTGGGGGAGTATGAACACATACCAACCTCCCCTGGGGGAGTATGAACACATACCAACCTCCCCTGGGGGAGTATGAACACATACCAACCTCCCCTGGGGGGGGGAATGTTATAGTAGTGACTTGTAGTCACAATTGGAGGATGGGAATTATCAGGGAAAAGCGCCAATCCATTACGACTATATATAGCATTTGGAAGGAAGTCAGGATAAGGATTTGGGATGGGACGGGGGGGGGGGAAGGAATGGTGCCCAATCACTTGGACGGTCGGGAATTGAACGCCTACCTGTATGAAGCGAGACCGTCGGTCTACCGCCCAGCCCAAGTGGTTGGACAGTAGGAGCTGATCTTTTTAATGGGATGCAATGGACTGATCCCCCCAACCCCCTTATGACAGTCATCAACCACACGTGTGTCATCCTGTAAAGTTTGATGAGGTTTGATCCAAGCGTTTGGCCTCTTACATCGGCCAGAGAGACAACCAAACATTATATTTTATATACACTAAAACACCCTTTTTACAGTGTTCCTTTCTATTGAATTATCATTCATGTGGTTTGGCCGTACTCCTCTCTCCCTGTCACGCTGCTTCCCTCATTCATGCCCTCGATCACCTGGGAGCTCCAGACTGGTTACCTTGGCAACGACGCCGGATGTAAACAAACAGCCGCCATCTTGCCTGGTTGAACACCCGCCACGCCCAGGTTAATATTCATTACACTCGTTAGTTGACGCCCAAGGTTATGCTTGTTCACTTTCCTGCTCTCTCTTGCTCTGCATTGTTGCGTCTTGTGTTTTATATGGCAGTCTCGGCGTCTTTGTAACGGTTATTATTAGACAATTATTGGTGGCTTTTGTGATTCGTATTCTATATACGACAATTTTTGCGTCGGTGATTTTTTTTGGTTCTTTGATAACAATGCATCAGCTGTTTTATCAAGATTGATATGCCAACTCCTCACAATAGTTGGTTAATGTGGTTGGTGGCAAACATTCAGTGGTTATCGTGCATGGTTTCCATGACAACGACACTAAGCTCAACCATCTTGTTCTCCTGACAGCATATTAATGCCTTAATTTATATGAACATTATCATAGATATATCATAAATTTTGTGTTATTAATCATGTTCGTTTTCCTGTTGGACTTCATCAACTTTACCGCCACAGGTACCCACATGCACACACACACACACACACACACACACACACACACACACACACACACACACACACACACACACATAGGTGAATAGGAGGTGAAGTACTTAATGAAACGAACATGGAGAAAGATCTAGGAGTTGATATCACACCAAACCTGTCTCCTGAAGCCCACATAAAAAGAATAACATCTGCGGCATATGCGAGGCTGGCTAACATCAGAACAGCGTTCAGGAACCTGTGTAAGGAATCATTCAGAACCTTGTACACCACATATGTAAGACCAATCCTGGAGTATGCGGCCCCAGCATGGAGCCCGTATCTTGTCAAGCACAAGACGAAGCTGGAAAAAGTCCAAAGGTATGCCACTAGACTAGTCCCAGAACTAAGAGGCATGAGTTACGAGGAAAGGCTGCGGGAAATGCACCTTACGACACTGGAAGACAGAAGAGTAAGGGGAGACATGATCACAACCTACAAAATCCTCAGAGGAATCGACCGGGTAAACAAGGATAAACTATTCAACACTGGTGGGACGCGAACAAGGGGATACAGGTGGAAACTGAGTACCCACATGAGCCACAGAGACGTTAGAAGGAACTTTTTCAGTGTCAGAGTAGTTAACGGATGGAATGCATTAGGCAGTGATGTGGTGGAGGCTGACTCCATACACAGTTTTAAATGTAGATATGATAGAGCCCAGTAGACTCAGGAATCTGTACACCAGTTGATTGACAGTTGAGAGGCGGGACCAAAGAGCCAAAGCTCAACCCCCGCAAGCACAAATAGGTGAGTACACACACACACACACACACACACACACACACACACACACACACACACACACACACACACACACACACACACACACGTCACAAAGCAACATACCATAAACACGAGAAACCAAATTAGAATGCCTTGACCCAGCAATCAATACAAGTATATACAGACGAGGAGACACAATAACGTGGCTTAAATATGTTGACCAGACCACACACTAGAAAGTGAAGGGACGACGACGTTTCGGTCCGTCCTGGACCATTCTCAAGTCGATTGTGAGAATGGTCCAGGACGGACCGAAACGACGTCATCCCTTCACTTTCTAGTGTGTGGTCTGGTCAACACAAGTATATATTTCCCAGAAATTGTTAATGACACATAACACAATGTGGGTGACAAGAAATATGACTTAATTGACCCATATGTCAATTGTCTTTCAGAAGGGACGGGTTAGTTCAATTAGTTTGAATATAATGGCTTATAGCTGTTGAAACTGATTTAGTAATGCTTATTCCTTGGCATTAAATAGCCTACGTAAGCACAAACTAGGAGTACTATTATACCACTCATGTTTAATGCCTTCAAGAAATATTGAAATACAAACGTATTTCAATACTATGTATGTGGGTACCCTTTCAATATTATGTACAATATTACCCTCTGTATGTGAGTAAACACTGCACACGAGGACAACACCCTAGTCTCGTCCAAGGTCAACACCCTGGCCTCGTCCAAGGTATGGGCAGGATGGTTGTAAATACTGGAACATGATATTGTGCAAACAGATAAAGAGTATATATTAAATATGTGAGTAGTTGAACCTACAATGTTGCCAGACGTATGACCGATTAACGCCAGCTCCTGGCTGGTTTAAAAGAGAAGTTAGTCAGTAAATTAGTTAAAGAGATAACCATAAGGTTACATCATATATTGTGTGACAGTGTAAGAGATTGGTGGTGGTTAAATGACTGTCAGAGTGAAACAATTACAGTACGATCCTTTATGCTTCTCTGAGGCAGCATCAAATCCGCGGATTGAATTTGTAGCTGAACTTTGTTTTTTTTGGCGGGAATATTCCTGCGCGGGCCTAGGCCTCTGGCTGGCCCAGTATGTGATACTTGTTTTCTTGTTTCACTTTTGCTTAGGCGGAGTATGATTATTTATGACTCGTATATTCGCTTCAGTAAGATTATGCCAAATGTGTTTAACAACTTCTGCTCTGTTGCAGCTTAGTTGAAATCTATTTGATTTGTGACTGTGCACTGTTAGATAATGTTATAATGGCGTGTCGGGCATTTGTCCACGGTGCTGAAGGAAGCTGGACTGTTGTGGTGGTCATGTTTTGTTGAGTGTTGGGATTTGAACTCTGGTAAGTCCTGGTCTCTTATGTACTGGTCGCCGTCTCATTTATTACCTGTTATTATTGCCTGCAACTCCAGTCTTGCCTCACTGTTATTGTGTTTTGTGGTGGTCAGGCTAGGGAGGATTTCCTTAATTACTGGGGTGGGGAGGTAAGGGACTTTCTAATGTAACTCCTTTTCACAGGTTTAAGCCTGTCTAAGTACAATGTTTGTAAGGCTTTACGTTGTTTCAGAGGGATACTAAGCATAAAGTACCTGGCAACAGGCAGGGCAGGTGGTTTTGTCACGAGGGAAGGGGGGGGGGTAGAACTGTGATTAATAAACCAATAAGTATACATATGTGCTCAGTGGGAGATATCACCTCATATCCTTTTAGTAATACCAAATTTGGGCCCAACTTCCCTGGGGGCGGGCCATGATCACCCTGCCTGGAGGGCTTGCGTTATAAATTGTATAGTAGGCAGCCTGGAGCACAGCAGTGATAAGTTGAACTTGATTTAACCACCACAAAAATATCACAGCCTCGTGACAAAGGTCAACGACCAGGCCTCATCCAAGGTCAACGACCTGACCTCATCCCAAGGTCAACGACCTGACCTCATCCAAGGTCAACAACAGGCCTCATCCAAGGTCAACAACCAGGCCTCATCCAAGGTCAACAACCAGGCCTCATCCAAGGTCAACAACCAGGCCTCATCAAGGTCAACAACAGGACCTCATCCAGGTCAACAACCAGGCTCATCCAAGGTCAACAACCAGGCCTCATCCAAGGTCAACAACCAGGCCTCATCCAAGGTCAACAACCAGGCCTCAACCAAGGTCAACAACCAGGCCTCACCAAGGTCAACAACCAGGCCTCATCCAGGTCAACAAACCAGGCCTCATCCAAGGTCAACAACCAGGCCTCATCCAAGGTCAACAACCGGCCTATCCAAGGTCAACAACCAGGCCTCATCCAAGGTCAACAACTAGGCCTCATCCAAGGTCAACGACCAGGTCTCATCCAAGGTCAACGACATGACCTCATCCAAGGTCAACGACCGACTCCACCCAAGGTCAACAACCTGACCTCATCCAAGGTCACAACCAGGCCTCATCCAAGGTCAACAACTAGGCCTCATCCAAGGTCAACGACCTGACCTCATCCAAGGTCAACACCAGCCTCACCGACGTGGAGAGTCCAGCATGGACCACATCACCAACAAAGGTATAAGGAGTCAGCAACAAGCAGGTAACAAGGGTACCAAGACCAACTGGATACAGACGCCTCAACATTTAACAAAGGGCAGGAATAGCGTTAAGGAAGGAGTGTTGGGAAGTGATTGCATAGTAAGACAAGTGCGCAGGCAAGTGTACCTGAGCCAGCCACCCTCCACACGGAACATCTTATAAATCTTTGACCAGCGGAGGAGCCAAGCACTTTGTTGTCCCTACTCTTCCCCTCCCCCGTCACCACCCAACACTTTATCTGCGTAAGACAAGTTGTGAAAGATATCGCAACAAACAGTTGAAGCCCTGACCTTCACCCTCAGGGCGGCTCAGCCCAGTAGAGAGAGATGAAGGGGGTAATAAAGTCACAGATGCGAGACGCCACACACATCATCCTAATAACTAGAGCATCTCCAGTAACATGTGTAAACC
>WNGS01017337.1:0-10045 GCA_020271785.1 Procambarus virginalis | reverse complement strand
TTGTTGACCTTGGATGAGGTCAGGTTGTTGACCTTGGATGAGGCCTGGTTGTTGACCTTGGATGAGGTCAGGTCGTTGACTTGGATGAGGCCTGGTTGTTGACCTTGGATGAGGTCAGGTTGTTGACCTTGGATGAGGCCTGGTTGTTGACCTTGGGTGAGGCCTGGTTTGACCTTGGATGAGGTCAGGTGTTGACCTTGGATGAGGCCTGGTTGTTGACCTTGGATGAGGTCAGGTCGTTGACCTTGGATGAGGCCTGGTTGTTGACCTTGGGTGAGGTCAGGTCGTTGACCTTGGATGAGGCCTGGTTGTTGACCTTGGATGAGGTCAGGTCGTTGACCTTGGATGAGGCCTGGTTGTGACCTTGGGTGAGGTCAGGTCGTTGACCTTGGAGGAGGCCTGGTCGTTGACCTTTGTCACGAGGCTGTGATATTTTTGTGGTGGTTAAATCCAGTTCACTTATCACTGCTGTGCTCCAGGGCTCCCTTACTATACTAATTTAACACACAAGCCCTCCAGGCAGGGTGAATCATGGCTCGGCCCCCCAGGGAAGTTGGGACCAAATTTGGTATTACTAAAAGATATGAGGTGATATCTCCCCACTGAGCACATATGTATACTTATTGGTTTATTAATGATATCTCCCCACTGAGCACATATGTATACTTATTGGTTTATTAATCACAGTTCTACCCCCCCCCCTTCCCCTCGTGACAAAACCACCTGCCCTGCCTGTTGCCAGGTACTTTATGCTTAGTATCCTTCTGAAACAACGTAAAGCCTTACAAACATTGTACTTAGACAGGCTTAAACCTGTGAAAAGGAGTTACATTTAGAAAGTCCCTTACCTCCCCACCCCCAGTAATTAAGGAAATCCTCCCTAGCCCGACCACCACAAAACACAATAACAGTGAGGCAAGACTGGAGTTGCAGGCAATAATAACAGGTAATAAATGAGACCGGCGACCAGTACATAAGAGACCAGGACTTACCAGAGTTCAAATCCAACACTCAACAAAACATGACCACCACCAACAGTCCAGTTTCCTTCAGCACCGTGGACAAATGCCCGACACGCCATTATAACATTATCTAACAGTGCACAGTCACAAATCAAATAAGATTTCAACTAAGCTGCAACAGAGCAGAAGTTGTTAAACACATTTGGCATAATCTTACTGAAGCGAATATACGAGTCATAAATAATCATACTCCGCCTAAGCAAAAGAGAAACAAGAAACAAGTATCACATACTGGGCCAGCCAGAGGCCTAGGCCCGCGCAGGAATATTCCCGCCAAAAAAAACAAAGTTCAGCTACAAATTCAATCCGCGGATTTGATGCTGCCTCAGAGAAGCATAAAGGATCGTACTGTAATTGTTTCACTCTGACAGTCATTTAACCACCACCAATCTCTTACACTGTCACACAATATATGATGTAACCTTATGGTTATCTCTTTAACTGATTTACTGACTAACTTCTCTTTTAAACCAGCCAGGAGCTGGCGTTAATCGGTCATACGTCTGGCAACATTGTAGGTTCAACTACTCACATATTTAATATATACTCTTTATCTGTTTGCACAATATCATGTTCCAGTATTTACAACCATCCTGCCCATAACCTTGGACGAGGCCAGGGTGTTGACCTTGGACGAGGCCAGAGTGTTGACCTTGGACGAGGCCAGAGTGTTGACCTTGGACGAGGCCAGAGTGTTGACCTTGGACGAGGCCAGAGTGTTGACCTTGGACGAGACTAGGGTGTTGTCCTCGTGTGCAGTGTTTACTCACATACAGAGGGTAATATTGTACATAATATTGAAAGGGTACCCACATACATAGTATTGAAATACGTTTGTATTTCAATATTTCTTGAAGGCATTTAACATGAGTGGTATAATAGTACTCCTAGTTTGTGCTTACGTAGGCTATTTAATGCCAAGGAATAAGCATTACTAAATCAGTTTCAACAGCTATAAGCCATTATATTCAAACTAATTGAACTAACCCGTCCCTTCTGAAAGACAATTGACATATGGGTCAATTAAGTCATATTTCTTGTCACCCACATTGTGTTATGTGTCATTAACAATTTCTGGGAAATATATACTTGTGTTGACCAGACCACACACTAGAAAGTGAAGGGATGACGTCGTTTCGGTCCGTCCTGGACCATTCTCACAATCGACTTGAGAATGGTCCAGGACGGACCGAAACGTCGTCGTCCCTTCACTTTCTAGTGTGTGGTCTGGTCAACATATTTAAGCCACGTTATTGTGTCTCCTCGTCTGTATATACTTGTATTGATTGCTGGGTCAAGGCATTCTAATTTGGTTTCTCGTGTTTATGGTATGTTGCTTTGTGACGTGTGTGTGTGTGTGTGTGTGTGTGTGTGTGTGTGTGTGTGTGTGTGTGTGTGTGTGTGTGTGTGTGTGTGTGTGTGTGTGTGTGTGTACTCACCTATTTGTGCTTGCGGGGGTTGAGCTTTGGCTCTTTGGTCCCGCCTCTCAACTTTCAATCAACTGGTGTACAGATTCCTGAGTCTACTGGGCTCTATCATATCTACATTTAAAACTGTGTATGGAGTCAGCCTCCACCACATCACTGCCTAATGCATTCCATCCGTTAACTACTCTGACACTGAAAAAGTTCCTTCTAACGTCTCTGTGGCTCATGTGGGTACTCAGTTTCCACCTGTATCCCCTTGTTCGCGTCCCACCAGTGTTGAATAGTTTATCCTTGTTTACCCGGTCGATTCCTCTGAGGATTTTGTAGGTTGTGATCATGTCTCCCCTTACTCTTCTGTCTTCCAGTGTCGTAAGGTGCATTTCCCGCAGCCTTTCCTCGTAACTCATGCCTCTTAGTTCTGCGACTAGTCTAGTGGCATACCTTTGGACTTTTTCCAGCTTCGTCTTGTGCTTGACAAGATACGGGCTCCATGCTGGGGCTGCATACTCCAGGATTGGTCTTACATATGTGGTGTACAAGGTTCTGAATGATTCCTTACACAGGTTCCTGAAGGCTGTTCTGATGTTAGCCAGCCTCGCATATGCCGCAGACGTTATTCTTTTTATGTGGGCTTCAGGAGACAGGTTTGGTGTGATATCAACTCCTAGATCTTTCTCTCTGTTCGTTTCATTAAGTACTTCACCTCCTATTCACCTATGTGTGTGTGTGTGTGTGTGTGTGTGTGTGTGTGTGTGTGCATGTGTGTGTGTGTGCATGTGGGTACCTGTGGCGGTGAAGTTGATGAAGTCCAACAGGAAAACGAACATGATTAATAACACAAAATTTATGATATATCTATGATAATGTTCATATAAATTAAGGCATTAATATGCTGTCAGGAGAACAAGATGGTTGAGCTTAGTGTCGTTGTCATGGAAACCATGCACGATAACCACTTCATGTTTGCCACCAACCACATTAACCAACTATTGTGAGGAGTTGCCATATCAATCTTGATAAAACAGCTGATGCATTGTTATCAAAGAACCAAAAAATCACCGACGCAAAAATTGTCGTATATAGAATACGAATCACAAAAGCCACCAATAATTGTCTAATAATAACCGTTACAAAGACGCCGAGACTGCCATATAAAACACAAGACGCAACAATGCAGAGCAAGAGAGAGCAGGAAAGTGAACAAGCATAACCTTGGGCGTCAACTAACGAGTGTAATGAATATTAACCTGGGCGTGGCGGCGGGTGTTCAACGAGGCAAGATGGCGGCTGTTTGTTTACATCCGGCGTCGTTGCCAAGGTAACCAGTCTGGAGCTCCCAGGTGATCGAGGGCATGAATGAGGGAAGCAGCGTGACAGGGAGAGAGGAGTACGGCCGAACCACATGAATGATAATTCAATAGAAAGGAACACTGTAAAAAGGGTGTTTTAGTGTATATAAAATATAATGTTTGGCTGTCTCTCTGGCCGATGTAAGAGGCCAAACGCTTGGATCAAACCTCATCAAACTTTACAGGATGACACACGTGTGGTTGATGACTGTCATAAGGGGGTTGGGGGGATCAGTCCATTGCATCCCATTAAAAAGATCAGCTCCTACTGTCCAACCACTTGGGCTGGGCGGTAGACCGACGGTCTCGCTTCATACAGGTAGGCGTTCAATTCCCGACCGTCCAAGTGATTGGGCACCATTCCTTCCCCCCCCCCCGTCCCATCCCAAATCCTTATCCTGACTTCCTTCCAAATGCTATATATAGTCGTAATGGATTGGCGCTTTTCCCTGATAATTCCCATCCTCCAATTGTGACTACAAGTCACTACTATAACATTCCCCCCCAGGGGAGGTTGGTATGTGTTCATACTCCCCCAGGGGAGGTTGGTATGTGTTCATACTCCCCCAGGGGAGGTTGGTATGTGTTCATACTCCCCCAGGGGAGGTTGGTATGTGTTCATACTCCCCCAGGGGAGGTTGGTATGTGTTCATACTCCCCCAGGGGAGGTTGGTATGTGTTCATACTCCCCCAGGGGAGGTTGGTATGTGTTCATACCCCCCAGGGGAGGTTGGTATGTGTTCATACTCCCCCAGGGGAGGTTGGTATGTGTTCATACTCCCCCAGGGGAGGTTGGTATGTGTTCATACTCCCCCAGGGGAGGTTGGTATGTGTTCATACTCCCCCAGGGGAGGTTGGTATGTGTTCATACCCCCCCAGGGGAGGTTGGTATGTGTTCATACTCCCCAGGGGAGGTTGGTATGTGTTCATACTCCCCCAGGGGAGGTTGGTATGTGTTCATACCCCCCAGGGGAGGTTGGTATGTGTTCATACTCCCCCAGGGGAGGTTGGTATGTGTTCATACTCCCCCAGGGGAGGTTGGTATGTGTTCATACTCCCCCAGGGGAGGTTGGTATGTGTTCATACTCCCCCAGGGGAGGTTGGTATGTGTTCATACTCCCCCAGGGGAGGTTGGTATGTGTTCATACTCCCCCAGGGGAGGTTGGTATGTGTTCATACTCCCCCAGGGGAGGTTGGTATGTGTTCATACTCCCCCAGGGGAGGTGGTATGTGTTCATACTCCCCAGGGGAGGTTGGTATATGTTCATACTCCCCAGGGGAGGTTGGTATGTGTTCATACCCCCCCAGGGGAGGTTGGTATGTGTTCATACTCCCCCAGGGGAGGTTGGTATGTGTTCATACCCCCCAGGGGAGGTTGGTATGTGTTCATACTCCCCCAGGGGAGGTTGGTATGTGTTCATACTCCCCCAGGGGAGGTTGGTATGTGTTCATACTCCCCCAGGGGAGGTTGGTATGTGTTCATACCCCCCAGGGGAGGTTGGTATGTGTTCATACTCCCCCAGGGGAGGTTGGTATGTGTTCATACTCCCCCAGGGGAGGTTGGTATGTGCTCATACTCCCCCAGGGGAGGTTGGTATGTGTTCATACTCCCCCAGGGGAGGTTGGTATGTGTTCATACCCCCCCAGGGGAGGTTGGTATGTGTTCATACTCCCCCAGGGGAGGTTGGTATGTGTTCATACCCCCCCAGGGGAGGTTGGTATGTGTTCATACTCCCCAGGGGAGGGTGGTATGTGTTCATACTCCCCCAGGGGAGGGTGGTATGTGTTCATACTCCCCCAGGGGAGGGTGGTATGTGTTCATACTCCCCCAGGGGAGGTTGGTATGTGTTCATACTCCCCCAGGGGAGGGTGGTATGTGTTCATACTCCCCCAGGGGAGGTTGGTATGTGTTCATACTCCCCAGGGGAGGTTGGTATGTGTTCATACTCCCCCAGGGGAGGTTGGTATGTGTTCATACCCCCCAGGGGAGGTTGGTATGTGTTCATACCCCCCAGGGGAGGTTGGTATGTGTTCATACCCCCAGGGGAGGTTGGTATGTGTTCATACTCCCCCAGGGGAGGTTGGTATGTGTTCATACTCCCCCAGGGGAGGTTGGTATGTGTTCATACTCCCCAGGGGAGGTTGGTATGTGTTCATACTCCCCCAGGGGAGGTTGGTATGTGTTCATACTCCCCCAGGGGAGGTTGGTATGTGTTCATACTCCCCCAGGGGAGGTTGGTATGTGTTCATACTCCCCCAGGGGAGGTTGGTATATGTTCATACTCCCCCAGGGGAGGTTGGTATGTGTTCATACTCCCCAGGGGAGGTTGGTATATGTTCATACTCCCCCAGGGGAGGTTGGTATGTGTTCATACTCCCCCAGGGGAGGTTGGTATGTGTTCATACCCCCCAGGGGAGGTTGGTATGTGTTCATACTCCCCCAGGGGAGGTTGGTATGTGTTCATACTCCCCCAGGGGAGGTTGGTATGTGTTCATACTCCCCCAGGGGAGGTTGGTATGTGTTCATACTCCCCCAGGGGAGGTTGGTATGTGTTCATACTCCCCCAGGGGAGGGTGGTATGTGTTCATACCCCCCTAGGGGAGGGTGGTATGTGCTCATACCCCCCCAGGGGAGGTTGGTATGTGTTCATACTCCCCCAGGGGAGGGTGGTATGTGTTCATACCCCCCTAGGGGAGGGTGGTATGTGCTCATACCCCCCTAGGGGAGGTTGGTATGTGTGGATAGTGAAGGTTATGGCCAACGGATAGGATACTATGTGTATTGTATCCTTAGCGGATGTGACGTGTTAGGCAAGAGAGCCTTGTCTCCTCCAGTTTGTGTTGGTGGGAGTTCAGATTTCAATACAACGCTTGACTTACTTGTTCAAGGTGGGATTTATCGACTTTTTTAAACCCACAGTTTTGACACAAAAGTTTTTTTTACCATTGTTGACCAGACCACACACTAGAAGGTGAAGAGACGACGACGTTTCGGTCCGTCCTGGACCATTCTCAAGTCGATTCTTTTTTTACCATTGTTTATTCCCATTATAAATTTTTATAATTTTTTATTTTTAACTTCGGCTTGGTTGTGAATAGGTTTATTGGGTAATGTGGAGGGAATACCAGCCAGTAGAGCTGGTGGAGATTATAGTAATTGGGTAAAACATATTGACACTTGATTAAGAATGTTATCGGACGTGAGTGTATGATCTTGTGAGGGTCTTAAGATCCGGCCCAGTGATAAGATAAGTAAGTGTGTTTGTCACTGAAAGTGAGGGTGGCGGCGCCGTCACCCCCTCCCCCCCTCCAAGTCTACTGCGGTCTTTACTACACTACTAATACCATAATAATAATAAGAATAATACAATTAATACTACTACTGCTAATAATAATAATAATGAGGAAATCCTCATAAGTCCATGGTGGTGGACTTACTGTTATGTACAAGGGGAAATATTTCAATACTGGCTCAACTTGGTCGACAAGCAGCACCCATAACTCAAGGCTCTCAGCCATCAACAGCCTCGTGCTGGTAATACCTTTGTCAAGAACATCACTCCATCAGCGATCATTCACTCCTTGACTAACTGGCATCTGGACCTTGTTCGCTGGAGACAGTCATGTGTGGATAATCACGTCAACTGTCCACATGACAGCTCTGGCACACGGCTTCTGGTCCATCCTCTTCCTTATATCACAGTTGCTTTACCATCAAAAGTTACTTTATTCCTAATGGATACAAATATTAAGCTCATCATAGAAGAGTCTCTAGGGTAGGAGGCTTCAGATGAGCTGATGACTGATAACGCCTCATGCTTGCAGTTTCACCAGGAACCTCACCAACATTCTCAGTTAACACTAATCTTGAGCGAACAAAAATCCTAGTTGAGGCTACAAGCGGAGATTTGCAAAATGAAACTTTTTGAACAGAAACTGATTAAATAATTAATGACTCATGAATATTTTATGTGGTGAATAGCCAATGGGAGAAGGTTGTTAAGTGTATTACACGGTGGTCACGTCCTGGGGAGTCCAGCCTAGTTAGTTAAGACCACTTGCGTCACCACATCTTAAGCCTCTTTAAGTGGTCGCCCTAACTGGACCTTGCTTGGTGGTTGTTGAAGGTCAAGAGGTGCGTGTTTGGATGATAAGATGCTTGTTTATGTGTCAACAATCTTTGAAACTTAGTGCTGTGTTAGTTCACACATTTGGCTTTGTTAGTGTTGGGAGAGGTGCACATTTGTGTGGTGTGTTCCTTTTGTCTGTTTTTGAGTGATGAGTGTGTGGTGTGGTCTCTTGTAGTGTGTGTGTACTCACCTAGTTGTGCTTCCGGGGGTTGAGCTCTGACTCTGGTTCCGCCTCTCAACTGTCAATCAACTGGTGTACAGATTCCTGAGCCTACTGGGCTCTATCATATCTACATTTGAAACTGTGTATGGAGTCAGCCTCCACCACATCACTGCCTAATGCATTCTAACGTCTCTGTGGCTCATGTGGGTACTCAGTTTCCACCTGTGTTCCCTTGTCCGTGTACCACCAGCGTTAAACAATTTATCCTTGGGGTGTAGAAATAGCCTAAGCTACTCTATCCCTTTCAGATGCATTTCTTGTCTCAATAAACATATTTGAACTAGAATTTATCCTTATCTACCCTGTCAATTCCCTGAGGATTTTGTAAGTAGTGATCATGTCTCCCCTTACTCTTCTGTCTTCCAGTGTCGTAAGGTGCATTTCCCGCAGCCTTTCCTCGTAACTCACGCCTCTTAGTTCTGGGACTAGTCTAGTGGCATACCTCTGAACTTTTTCCAGCTTCGTCTTATGCTTGACTAGGTACGGGCTCCATGCTGGGGCCGTACCCGCCATCACACACACCATGCTGTGTGTGTGTGGTGTGTGTGTGTGTGTGTGTGTGTGTGTGTGTGTGTGTGTGTGTGTGTGTGTGTGTGTGTGTGTGTGTAATTACCTAAGTGTAGTACAGGATGAGAGCTACGCTCGTGGTGTCCCGTCTTCCCAGCACTCTTTGTCATATAACGCTTTGAAACTACTGACGGTCTTGGCCTCCACCACCTTCTCCCCGAACTTGTTCGGGGAGAGTGTGTGTGTGTGTGTGTGTGTGTGTGTGTGTGTGTGTGTGTGTGTGTGTGTGTGGTGTACTCACCTAATTGTACTCACCTAATTGTGCTTGCGGGGGTTGAGCTTTGGCTCTTTGGTCCCGCCTCTCAACTGTCAATCAACTGGTGTACAGATTCCCGAGCCTACTGGGCTCTATCATATCTACCCTTGAAACTGTGTATGGAGTCAGCCTCCACCACATCACTGCCTAATGCATTCCATCCGTTAACTACTCTGACACTGAAAAAGTTCCTTCTAACGTCTCTGTGGCTCATGTGGGTACTCAGGTGTGTGTGTGTGTGTGTGTGTGTACTCACCTAGTTGTACTCACCTAGTTGTGCTTGCGGGGGTTGAGCTCTGGCTCTTTGGTCCCGCCTCTCAACCGTCAATCAACAGGTGTACAGTTTCCTGAGCCTAATGGGCTCTATCATATCTACATTTGAAACTGTGTATGGAGTCAGCCTCCACCACATCGCTTCCTAATGCATTCCATTTGTCAACCACTCTGACACTAAAAAGTTCTTTCTAATATCTCTGTGGCTCATTTGGGCACTCAGCTTCCACCTGTGTCCCTAGTGCGTGTGCCCCTTGTGTTAAACAGCCTGTCTTTATCAACCCTGTCGATTCCCCTGAGAATCTTGAATGTGGTGATCATGTCCCCCCTAACTCTTCTGTCTTCCAACGAAGTGAGGTTTAATTCCTGCAGTCGCTCCTCGTAGCTCATACCTCTCAGCTCGGGTACTAGTCTGGTGGCAAACCTTTGAACCTTTTCCAGTTTAGTCTTATGCTTGACTAGATAGGGACTCCATGCTGGAGCCGCATACTCCAGGATTGGTCTGACATATGTGGTATATAATGTTCTGAAAGATTCCTTACACAAGTTTCTAAAGTGTGTGTGTGTGTGTGTGGTGTGTGTGTGTGTGTGTGTGTGTGTGTGTGTGTGTGTGTGTGTGTGTGTGTGTGTGTGGTGACTGAGGTGTGGAGAAACTACATAAGTAACAGAACACCGGACAGCACAGGGAGATACCAGATGGCCAGGAATGAATAGTTCAGGATGAGGAGAGAAGCAGAGAGAGAGAGAGAGCATGAAAATAACATAGCAAGTAAAGCCAAGACTGTAACAAGCTCAATT
>WNGS01017335.1:7466-17568 GCA_020271785.1 Procambarus virginalis | reverse complement strand
TACTCGACTGGTAGCAGAGTACAAGGAGGTACTCTCTGACGTCACTAGAGTAGCAAAGGTAGATGGTTACCGCATACCTTTGCTAGAGCAGCAAGCGGTACGAACAAAACCCACTAAGTGTGAGTTGGGTGCAAGGTCAGGTACCTTGGTCACGTGATAGGGGGAGGGTTCACCAGGCCGCTGCCTGAGAAGATCACCAAGATCAGTGAAGCCACTCCACCCACCACAAGACACAGGTTTAGTCATTCCTGGGACTTTCAGGGTACTACAGAACTTTCATTCCCAATTTCACGTCCATCTAACTAATCTAACCAAGAAGAATGCACCTGTTAGAGTACGTTGGACAGAAATGGAGAACTCAGCATTCTCGACGCTCAAGAAGAAGCTGACTGAAGCACCCATCCTTAGACTACCAGATTCTACCAGGGAGTACATCCTTCGGACAGATGCCTCAAATATAGGTATTGGTGCTGTACTCATGCAAGAGTACGACGGTGAAATCTGGCCAGTTGCGTACTCCAGTCGTAAATTGAGCGATGCTGAGCAGAAGTACTCCACTGTAGAAAAGGAACTCCTTGCTGCTGTCGTGGGAGTAAGGAAATTCTACCAGTATCTCTATGGTAAGCGTTTTACGTTTCAAGTAGATCACAACCCCTCGGCCACATCGGTACGCTTAAAAACGCAAATTCCTAGAAGAATGCGCTGGGTGTTGTTCCTTCAACAGTTCACATTCCGCGTAGTTTACATAAAGGGAGCCGACAACGTTGGTGCTGACTGGTTGAGTAGGTCAGGGGTGATTAACGAGGCGTCGAACGAAGGAGACATGAGCGAGGAAATGCAACGCGAATCACCGGACACTAGTTCCCAGTGTGTCTCTGATGTTTCAGGCATGACACAGGTGGAGAGAGGCAGTGGACAGACTAGCGCCACTCAGGGTTTCGAGGCGTTAAGCCGACCCAGACCTGGAGCTACGTCCGACCACAGTGCCTGCTCAAAACCTGACATGATAGCCACATGTGACCCGGTGACTAAAAGAAATTCCTCACTTACCAGAAGAGAATAGTCTAGACGAGGCCCCGCCTCGCCTAGCTGTTCGATAATCTATCCCTCTCTTACATACGGTATCTGTGCATGGGGTTAAACTACTGCAAATTACCTCAAAGCCCATCATCACCCAGCAAAAAATACTGCTATCAGAACAATATCTAACTCTATTTTCAGACAACACACAGCCCCTCTTTTTAAATCCCTAAACATGCAATCCACACATTCTCTTGTCCTATTTACTTGTACAAACCCTTGTTCTTAAATGCAAACCCTGTTCTGAAACTCTTCCTGGACAGATCTAATAGAACCCATAACCACCATACCAGAAATAAATATCTCATTGATATACGCAGAGTATTAATACTTAGTATTAATACTTAGTATTAATACAAATAATAGAACATAACTAAACCTGTGTAAACACTCTATGCAAATAAAGAGACCTAGTGTTACGAACCCGACTACATCGTCGGAGTATGGAGTAGTGACGTCAGCTCCATCTGTGAGTCAGCTCTCTAACCCCACAGTATCTGCTGTCATATGGACGACGCCATCTAGTGGAGACAGCCTGATTCCTGCAAATGGCTCAAGATTCCTGCCTTTGTTAACAAGTGAGGTCGTAGTGAGTGTCCTCTGGTGATGTGGCGATTCAAGACCAGTGCCATCTGTTGGAGCTACAAGAAAAATGTTAATGCCCGAGAGTGTAAGTATGTTGCTTCCTAGTTTCTCCAGTACCTATAACTGATGACGTGTCTGTATCCACAGAGGTGACGTGGGGCAGCAGTGGTACTGAGGATGGCCCTGGGTAGCCTAAACTCTCCCATCTTAGTCCCGCATGAAGGATAAGTGAGCATTTTGCGGATCAGGAATAGTGTAGTTTCGGCTAGGGGAGTAGTAGCGGAAGAATTCACATTGATTGGCTAAGATTGGAAGATTGGCTAAGGGGGAGAGACGTGAGGTGCCTGTCGAGGAGCATTACTAGCCCGTCGCTAGAGGCTTCTGCAATGGGTGCGATAACCCTGAATTTGTGTGTGTATAGAGGCCCCAATCAGCGCTTGGCTGAGGTTCTCTGCCAGCACTTAGCTGGAAAGTGGTTGTGGGCAGAGAGGCCGCTCGTGAGACTGCCGGTAGGCTGGGCCACGGCAAAAGGTAGACTCGCCAGTGTTTCCCAGTACTGTGGCCAGTAAGGTTAGGAATGGTACTGTGTGTTGTGGAAACACGAATATTGACGAAGGCTGCATTGTGTTAGCGTCGTGGAGTGCTCAGTGTGAGACACCTGTATATACATCTATGTGTAGTAATATTTTATTTTAATGTTTTTATTTAAGGTGATGGGAATATATTGATAAAGGATTCAGTTGCGTTAATCCCCCCTTTTTTATTTATTGCATTACCTAGTCTACTTCTTGAAAGCCACTATTGACTTGGGGCCGGATACTATCACTTGGGTTAATCAATCAAGAACCCGGTTACGACCCAAAGAGGCCGTAACACCTAGTCTATGGAACTCGCTCCCCAACGAATTAAAAAGGTGTCCAGCCTATGCCTTATTCAAAAGTAAAAGCAAAAAGTACTTAGTTTCATCCTAGTAGTTTCTTACCTAGAGCTTTAAACTGGCCCTGTATCTTGAGCTACTCACCTCCACCAATGCTTAAGACATTCACCTTCACCATTGTAATCACTGCTAATAACTTATATCATGGTTGTTATGTTGAACATAACTTATATCATAGTTATGTTGAACATAACTTATATCATAGTTGTTAGGTTGAACATAACTTATATCATAGTTATGTTTTTTTACAATGTGTATAATAATATTCTTAAAACTTTGCGACAAATACAAACTTAATTATCTTTAAAGATCTGCCCGAAACGCTATCCGCGTTAGTGACTTTACAACAATATAGAACCATCAATACTATTTACTTTCATAAACCCAATGTACATTTTCTATATGTGTATATATATATATATATATATATATATATATATATATATATATATATATATATTGTTACGGTGCCCTCTCCTATCTCTTTCGTTGCCTGCTATAAGAGTCATATCGACTCTCCCTACAGGGAGAAACTTACATTATAAGTCTGTAGTAAGGGGAAAGAGGCGCCCGGATATAAATGAAAGAGTATCCCCTACTGCAGATATGACGTTTTGGAATGGACGCTAGCCGTGTGCGGATTGGATGACTCGGGTCACGGGCGACCAATTAGAGCCCGCCGTGACGTCATCGAGTGTCCCGGGCGGTGCCAACGTCAGATTTGACCTGACAGCGAAGGGGAGAGGACGCTCCTCTGTCAGCTCTCAAGAATTGGAGGCTAAACAGGCCTTTCTCAGTGGATTAGAGCTAGCCATCGCAGCCCACCTGATACATAGGAGGACCCGCGCTTCTGGAAGCAAAAAGGAACCAAGTTGAGTGGGCAGAGAAGTGCCAAACTTGGAGAATTGTCGGTGACGATGCTGAGCGTCGACGCGTGACGTTGAGGGCCTGAAAGGTGTGGCGGGCAGGCATAGCTGTGACCGGGTCACATCCACTGAGGTTGTTAGAGGGACGACACCGTTCCTAGGGCGAGGAGCAACGCCTCGTGGAAGGAACGTGTGGTGAATATGGTGATTAGCTCAGCGCCCATTGGTGACCCAAGATTGGGCTTGCTGAATCTCAGGGATTGGAACGGCGAAGACGCGAAGGCTTCACGACACCTGAGGACCTGTGGGAACGTTCCTGGATCACCGAGGATCGACTCAGGAAGCATAGGACCCTCACACCATCGAGGGACAGGCGTCGTGAGCCAAGGATTGTTAAGGTAGATCATTTTCCCTCCCATTACCCCTTTGTGAGAGTAGGCTAGATAGGCCATTATATTCACTTATATATGTGGAAATAGGATATTAAGGCTTTAGTAGCAGAATAGGCTGCAGGGCAGCTTATGTCCAGGACTGTCAGAGAGGACAGTGTGTGTGGATGGCAGGACAGTGAAGAAGAGGAGCCGACGTGGTGAAGAGGCCCTTCTGTGAGAGTGTGTGACTCCTGTCTATCTGCCCAGTTGAAGGAGCCTGGAGAACGTGAGAGAAGAGTTGCTGACAATCTCCAGAGTTATTATTATTATTTTCATTTCCTTGTATCACTTGTAATCATAATGTGTGATCATGTAATTCGTGTCAGTAAATTCACACATTTTACTATTGTGTTTAAGTGTGCCTCCATTGCAAAATTTCTCTATTGAGCATACCGAGGGTTATCATAGTACCATTTAGGGGACATCACGTTCCCTATAGAATTTCTTATTGTCTTGGGAGTAGCAACACTCTGGCAACAGACAACATATATACACCCACTGAACTGCATCGCTGGGGTGCAGATATAATAACCCAGCTGGCGACCTTGTTGAGGAAAAGATAGAGAAGACAGGCGGGAAAGGAGTTCCTGCAAGCTCTTTGTCCGGCAGGCAAGACTCAGGGAGGTCATTGTTACAAAGTAAGCCCGAGTCTTCCTTCACTCCTCCACGGGTCTAGGCCGGAATTGCTGATAGCAGTTTCCCCGTGGTTGACTGAAGGGCTTCCAGGGTGAGTCAGTGGCACCCTTCAGTGGTGGAAGCAAAGACCTGTGGAGGTGGGCATTGCTGGTCCTCTCCTGTGGGACCAAGGAGACTCCGGTGAATCCCGGGAGTCGGAGGGGCTGAGTATTCGGCCTTTCGAGCCCCTAGCAGCCGAGTGCTAGCAGAGCCCCGGCCCACCCCCCCGTGACAATATATATATATATATATATATATATATATATATATTATAATATATATATATATAATAAAAATTAAGTTCCATGAGCGGTATCTGCCCCCCCCCCCCCCTACCAACCATAGGGGGCGACCAGCTGATTGATGTAAACAAGTGTCTAAAGGGACCTCCTCCCTCCCTCTCAGCGGGAAATATATAAGAATTAACTGAATACTTTAATATGAAAAGAAACATCACTCCGGACCTCACAGTAGAACATCTCTCCGGACCTCACAGTAGAACATCTCTCTGGACCTCACAGTAGAACATCTCTCCGGACCTCACAGTAGAACATCTCTCCGGACCTCACAGTAGAACATCTCTCCGGACCTCACAGTAGAACATCTCTCTGGACTCACAGTAGAACATCTCTCTGGACCTCACAGTAGAACATCTCTCCGGACATCACAGTAGAACATCTCTCCGGACCTCACAGTAGAACATCTCTCTGGACCTCACAGTAGAACATCTCTCCGGACCTCACAGTAGAACATCTCTCCGGACCTCACAGTAGAACATCTCTCCGGACCTCACAGTAGAACATCTCTCCGGACCTCACAGTAGAACATCTCTCGGACCTCACAGTAGAACATCTCTCAGACCTCACAGTAGAACATCTCTCTGGACCTCACAGTAGAACATTTCTCCGGACCTCACAGTAGAACATCTCTCCGGACCTCACAGTAGAACATCTCTCTGGACCTCACAGTAGAACATCTCTCTGGACCTCACAGTAGAACATCTCTCCGGACCTCACAGTAGAACATCTCTCCGGACCTCACAGTAGAACATCTCTCTGGACCTCACAGTAGAACATCTCTCTGGACCTCACAGTAGAACATCTCTCTGGACCTCACAGTAGAACATCTCTCTGGACCTCACAGTAGAACATCTCTCCGGACCTCACAGTAGAACATCTCTCTGGACATCACAGTAGAACATCTCTCTGGACCTCACAGTAGAACATCTCTCTGGACCTCACAGTAGAACATCTCTCCGGACCTCACAGTAGAACATCTCTCCGGACCTCACAGTAGAACATCTCTCCGGACCTCACAGTAGAACATCTCTCCGGACCTCACAGTAGAACATCTCTCTGGACCTCACAGTAGAACATCTCTCCGGACCTCACAGTAGAACATCTCTCTGGACCTCACAGTAGAACATCTCTCTGGACCTCACAGTAGAACATCTCTCTGGACCTCACAGTAGAACATCTCTCTGGACCTCACAGTAGAACATCTCTCGGACCTCACAGTAGAACATCTCTCCGGACCTCACAGTACTCAGAGACAAACAAAAAGAGTTATAAACATAGACCAACAGGTGCTTACCTGTCAGTGCTTACCTGTCAGTGTTTACCTGACAGTGCTTACCTGACAGTGCTTACCTGACAGTGCTTACCTGTCAGTGCTTACCTGACAGTGCTTACCTGACAGTGCTTACCTGACAGTGCTTACCTGACAGTGCTTACCTGTCAGTGCTTACCTGACAGTGCTTACCTGACAGTGCTTACCTGACAGTGCTTACCTGACAGTGCTTACCTGACAGTGCTTACCTGACAGTGCTTACCTGTCAGTGCTTACCTGTCAGTGCTTACTGACAGTGCTTACCTGACAGTGCTTACCTGTCAGTGCTTACCTGTCAGTGCTTACCTGACAGTGCTTACCTGACAGTGCTTACCTGTCAGTGCTTACCTGTCAGTGCTTACCTGACAGTGCTTACCTGACAGTGCTTACCTGACAGTGCTTACCTGTCAGTGCTTACCTGTCAGTGCTTACCTGTCAGTGCTTACCTGTCAGTGCTTACCTGTCAGTGCTTACCTGTCAGTGCTTACCTGTCAGTGCTTACCTGTCAGTGCTTACCTGTCAGTGCTTACCTGTCAGTGCTTACCTGACAGTGCTTACCTGACAGTGCTTACCTGACAGTGCTTACCTGTCAGTGCTTACCTGACAGTGCTTACCTGTCAGTGCTTACCTGTCAGTGCTTACCTGTCAGTGCTTACCTGACAGTGCTTACCTGACAGTGCTTACCTGTCAGTGTTTACCTGACAGTGCTTACCTGTCAGTGCTTACCTGTCAGTGCTTACCTGACAGTGCTTACCTGACAGTGCTTACCTGTCAGTGCTTACCTGTCAGTGCTTACCTGACAGTGCTTACCTGACAGTGCTTACCTGACAGTGCTTACCTGTCAGTGCTTACCTGTCTGTGCTTACCTGTCTGTGCTTACCTCTCAGTGCTTACCTGACAGTGCTTACTGACAGTGCTTACCTGTCAGTGCTTACCTGTCAGTGCTTACCTGACAGTGCTTACCTTAATGTGTTTACCTGACAGTGCTTACCTGTCAGTGCTTACCTGACAGTGCTTACCTGACAGTGCTTACCTGTCAGTGCTTACTTGTAGTGCTTACCTGTTTGTGCTTACCTGACAGTGCTTACCTGTCAGTGCTTACCTGTCTGTGCTTACCTGTCAGTGCTTACCTGTCAGTGCTTACCTGTCAGTGCTTACCTGTCAGTGCTTACCTGTCAGTGCTTACCTGTCAGTGCTTACCTGACAGTGCTTACCTGACAGTGCTTACCTGACAGTGCTTACCTGTCAGTGCTTACCTGTCAGTGCTTACCTGTCAGTGCTTACCTGTCAGTGCTTACCTGACAGTGCTTACCTGACAGTGCTTACCTGACAGTGCTTACCTGTCAGTGCTTACCTGTCAGTGCTTACCTGTCAGTGCTTACCTGTCAGTGCTTACCTGAGAGTGCTTACCTGTCAGTGCTTACCTGTCAGTGCTTACCTGACAGTGCTTACCTGACAGTGCTTACCTGTCAGTGCTTACCTGTCAGTGCTTACCTGACAGTGCTTACCTGACAGTGCTTACCTGACAGTGCTTACCTGACAGTGCTTACCTGTCAGTGCTTACCTGACAGTGCTTACCTGACAGTGCTTACCTGACAGTGCTTACCTGACAGTGCTTACCTGTCAGTGCTTACCTGTCAGTGCTTACCTGACAGTGCTTACCTGACAGTGCTTACCTGACAGTGCTTACCTGACAGTGCTTACCTGTCAGTGCTTACCTGTCAGTGCTTACCTGTCAGTGCTTACCTGACAGTGCTTACCTGTCAGTGCTTACCTGACAGTGCTTACCTGTCAGTGCTTACCTGACAGTGCTTACCTGACAGTGCTTACCTGACAGTGCTTACCTGACAGTGCTTACCTGTCAGTGCTTACCTGTCAGTGCTTACCTGACAGTGCTTACCTGACAGTGCTTACCTGTTTGTGCTTACCTGACAGTGCTTACCTGACAGTGCTTACCTGTCAGTGCTTACCTGTCAGTGCGCTTACCTGTCAGTGCTTACCTGACAGTGCTACCTGACAGTGCTTACCTGACAGTACTTACCTGTCAGTCTTACCTGTCATTGCTTACCTGAGAGTGCTTACCTGTCAGTGCTTACCGGACAGTGCTTACCTGTCAGTGCTTACCTGTCAGTGCTTACCTGACAGTGCTTACCTAACAGTGCTTACCTGTCATGTCAGTGCTTACCTGTCAGTGCTTACCTGTCAGTGCTTACCTGTCAGTGCTTACCTGACAGTGCTTACCTGTCAGTGCTTACCTGTCAGTGCTTACCTGACAGTGCTTACCTGTCAGTGCTAACCTGTCAGTGCTTACCTGACAGTGCTTACCTGACAGTGCTTACCTGTCAGTGCTTACCTGCCAGTGCTTACCTGTCAGTGCTTACCTGTCAGTGCTTACCTGTCAGTGCTTACCTGCCAGTGCTTACCTGTCAGTGCTTACCTGTCAGTGCTTACCTGTCAGTGCTTACCTAACAGTGCTTACCTGTCAGTGCTTACCTGTCTTTGCTTACCTGTCAGTGCTTACCTGTCAGTGCTTACCTGACAGTGCTTACCTGTCAGTGCTTACCTGTCAGTGCTTACCTGACAGTGCTTACCTGTCAGTGCTTACCTGTCAGTGCTTACCTGACAGTGCTTACCTGACAGTGCTTACCTGTCAGTGCTTACCTGTCAGTGCTTACCTGTCAGTGCTTACCTGTCAGTGCTTACCTGTCAGTGCTTACCTGACAGTGCTTACCTGTCAGTGCTTACCTGTCTGTGCTTACCTGACAGTGCTTACCTGACAGTGCTTACCTGACAGTGCTTACCTGACAGTGCTTACCTGACAGTGCTTACCTGTCAGTGCTTACCTGTCAGTGCTTACCTGTCAGTGCTTACCTCCAGTGCTTACCTGACAGTGCTTACCTGACAGTGCTTGCTTACCTGTCAGGCTTACCTGTCATGCTTACCTGACAGTGCTTACTTATGTGCTTACCTGACAGTGCTTACCTGTCAGTGCTTACCTGTCAGTGCTTACCTGACAGTGCTTACCTGACAGTGCTTACTTGATTGGCTTACCTGTCAGTGCTTACCTGACAGTGCTTACCTGACAGTACTTACCTGTCAGTGCTTACCTGTCAGTGCTTACCTGACAGTGCTTACCTGACAGTGCTTACCTGACAGTGCTTACCTGTCAGTGCTTACCTGTCAGTGCTTACCTGTCAGTGCTTACCTGTCAGTGCTTACCTGTCAGTGCTTACCTGACAGTGCTTACCTGTCAGTGCTTACCTGACAGTGCTTACCTGACAGTGCTTACCTGTCAGTGCTTACCTGTCAGTGCTTACCTGTCAGTGCTTACCTGACAGTGCTTACCTGTCAGTGCTTACCTGACAGTGCTTACCTGACAGTGCTTACCTGTCAGTGCTTACCTGTCAGTGCTTACCTGTCTGTGCTTACCTGTCAGTGCTTACCTGACAGTGCTACCTGTCAGTGCTTACCTGACAGTGCTTACCTGACAGTGCTTACCTGTCAGTGCTTACCTGTCAGTGCTTACCTGTCAGTGCTTACCTGACAGTGCTTACCTGACAGTGCTTACCTGACAGTGCTTACCTGTCAGTGCTTACCTGACAGTGCTTACCTGTCAGTGCTTACCTGTCAGTGCTTACCTGTCAGTGCTTACCTTCAGTGCTTACCTGACAGTGCTTACCTGACAGTGCTTACCTGTCAGTGCTTACCTGTCAGTGCTTACCTGACAGTGCTTACCTGACAGTGCTTACCTGTCAGTACTTACCTTCAGTGCTTACCCTTGTCAGTGCTTACCTGACAGTGCTTACCTGTCAGTGCTTACCTGACAGTGCTTACCTGACAGTGCTTACCTGTCAGTGCTTACCTGACAGTGCTTACCTGTCAGTTCTTACCTGACAGTGCTTACCTGACAGTGCTTACCT
>WNGS01017331.1:14403-25965 GCA_020271785.1 Procambarus virginalis | reverse complement strand
AGACAATACGAAAATGACATCGCAAGCAAGGCAAAGACTCAGCCTAAATTGCTGCATAAAGGAGAAAAACAACAGTAAAGGAACAGCTTATGAAATTAAGGATAGGGGCGGAAGGATTCACTACAAATGACAAGGAAGTGTGTGAGGAGTTGAATAAGAAATTCCAAGAGGTCTTCACCTTAGAGCAAGGAGAAATTCCAGAGATATGAGAGGGAATAGCTAACCAGGAACCACTGGAAGGCTTTGAGATTACCAGCGGGGAAGTAAGGAAGTATTTACTAGAGTTGGATGTGACAAAGACTATAGGCCCAGATGGGATTTCCCCTTGGATACTAAAGGAAGGAGCAAAAGAACTGTGCCTACCACTCTCCATTGTGTATAACAAATCACTGGCAACAGGGGAACTGCCAAATATTTGGAAAGCAGCTAACGTAGTCCCGATATACAAGAAAGGGGATAGACAGGAGGCACTGAACTACAGGCCAGTGTCCCTAACCTACATACCGTGCAAGCTGATGGAGAAGATTGTGCGAAAAAAGCTAGTGGAGCATCTGGAGCGAAGGAACTTTGTAACACAGCATCAACATGGGTTCAGGGATGGCAGGTCCTGCCTCACAGGGTTACTTGAATTCTACGACCAGGCAACAAAAATAAGGCAAGAAAGGGAAGGGTAGGCAGACTGCATATTTTTGGATTGTCAGAAAGCCTTTGATACAGTGCCACACAAGTGGCTAGTGCGAAAGTTGGAGATGCAGGCTGGAGTGAAAGGGAAGGTACTCCGTTGGATAGAGGAGTACCTAAGCAACAGGAGACAACGAGTCTATGTGAGGGGTGAGGTCTCATATTGGCGAGACGTTACAAGTGGAGTTCCGCAGGGGTCAGTCCTTGGACCTATACTGTTTCTGGAATATGTAAATGATCTCCCAGAGGGTATAGATTCGTTCCTCTCAATGTTTGCCGACGATGCAAAATTATGAGGAGGATTGAAACAGAGGATGATAGGAGGCTACAAGATGACCTAGACAGACTGAGTGAATGGTCCAACAAATGGCTGTTGAAGTTCAACCCGAGTAAATGCAAAGTAATTAAACGAGGCAGTGGAAACAGGAGGCCAGACACAGGATACAGAATAGGAGATGAAGTACTTAATGAAACAGACAGAAAGATCTAGGAGTTGATATCACACCAAACCTGTCTCCTGAAGCCCTCATAAAGAGAATAACGTCTGCGGCATATGCGAGGCTGGCTAACATCAGAACAGCGTTCAGGAACCTGTGTAAGGAATCATTCAGAATCTTGTACACCACATATGTAAGACCAATCCTGGAGTATGCGGCCCCGGCATGGAGCCCGTACCTTGTCAAGCACAAGACGAAGCTGGAAAAAGTCCAAAGGTATGCCACTAGACTAGTCCCAGAACTAAGAGGCATGAGTTATGAGGAAAGGCTGCGGGAAATGCACCTTACGACACTGAAAGACAGAAGAGTAAGGGGGGACATGATCACAACCTACAAAATCCTCAGGGGAATCGACCGGGTAAACAAGGATAAACTATTCAACACTGGCGGGACGCGAACAAGGGGACACAGGTGGAAACTGAGTACCCACATGAGCCACAGAGACGTTAGAAGGAACTTTTTCAGTGTCAGAGTAGTTAACAGATGGAATGCATTAGGTAGTGATGTGGTGGAGGCTGACTCCATACACAGTTTCAAGGGTAGATATGATAGAGCCCAGTAGGCTCAGGAATCTGTACACCTGTTGATTGACAGTTGAGAGGCGGGACCAAAGAGCCAGAGCTCAACCCCCGCAAGCACAATTAGGTGAGTACACACACACACCATCAACCTGTCACAAAATTAAAACACAGCATTAAGGCATCCCCAGAGTCTGCAGGTGGACCCGCACACACAACACAGCATTAAGGCATCCCCAGAGTCTGCAGGTGGACCCGCACACACAACACAGCATTAAGGCATCCCCAGAGTCTGCAGGTGGACCCGCACACACAACACAGCATTAAGGCATCCCCAGAGTCTGCAGGTGGACCCGCACACACAACACAGCATTAAGGCATCCCCAGAGTCTGCAGGTGGACCCGCACACACAACACAGCATTAAGGCATCCCCAGAGTCTGCAGGTGGACCCGCACACACAACACAGCATTAAGGCATCCCCAGAGTCTGCAGGTGGACCCGCACACACAACACAGCATTAAGGCATCCCCAGAGTCTGCAGGTGGACCCGCACACACCAGTTTGGTAACCCAACCATCGCCTCATGCAGGTCGGCGTTCAATCCCCGACAGTCCAAGTGGTCACGCACCATTCCTTCCCCACCGTCCCATCCCAAATCCTTATCCTGACCCCTTCCCAGTGCTATATTGTCATAATGACTTGGCGCTTTCCCCTCCCCCTGATAATTCCCTTCCCCCCCCTCCCTAATAATTCCCTCCCCCCTCCCTCCCTGTCTGCAAATATTATATTTATAAATATAACCAGCAAGATATATCATACACGCCTACAATACTGCAGGATATCTACAATGAGATATCCAGCTTGGGAGGACCGCCTCGCCTCCAGATATATAGATATCACTATACTTGGTCTCAACATTCCTGTATATCAGAAACTTAATTAAAATCTCAATTTACGATCAGCATATTTGGTCTAAGATCAGCTTCAGGTAGCAGGTCATTATATCTGCCCCACGTACCTTACAGTAGCAGGTCATTATATCTGCCCCACGTACCTTACAGTAGCAGGTCATTATATCTGCCCCATGTACCTTACAGTAGCAGGTCATTATATATCTTCCCCACGTACCTTACAGTAGCAGGTCATTATATCTTCCCCATGTACTTTACAGTAGCAGGTCATTATATCTGCCCCATGTACTTTACAGTAGCAGGTCATTATATCTGCCCCATGTACCTTACAGTAGCAGGTCATTATATCTGCCCCATGTACCTTACAGTAGCAGGTCATTATATCTGCCCCATGTACTTTACAGTAGCAGGTCATTATATTCCCCCAGGTGTCTGGGGTGTGCAAGTGTGCACACCCCAGATGTACGTGACAGGTGTACACACTCCAGATGTACGTGACAGATATGTACACGCCGCAACAGGTTGTGCACAGGGCAGCTGAAGCGGAAATTTTGGTTGAATCCCACTCAAACTGTGTTCCTGAACTGCTGCCTCCACCTAGAGTCTGGATATCGTACGATAACCAGCGTACGATATCAGATTATAAGGTCAAAAAATACCTTATTGAGCTGTGATCATAGCTTATCAGCAACGCCGGAAAGAACCATGGCAGGGAACCAATCAGAGGAAAGGCTACGAAGATGCTACCCTCTGATTGGGTAGTTTCCCATTGATTTTTAATATCATTGCATCACATTCGGGTTGTTTTATTATTGTTCTTAGATTCAGCTACTGGGAACGAAATGTTGCAAGTAGCACGGGCTACGGTGAGCCCGTAGCAATTCGCGGCTTGTCCGTGAGGTATAGCTCAGTTTGATTAACCTGTCAGCACCTGGATAGGTGGGGGTGGGGGCGGAATCTTGGAGATTGGGAGGATATTCCTAGACCAAGTCTGGTGTGTCCAACTTGAGAGAGGTGTAGTCAAGAGTGCTGCCTAGTACAGCTGGCGTGTCTGTAGGAGTTACCTGTTGCTATGCCAGAGTACGAGATCTATGCCAGAGTACAAGATCTATGCCAGAGTACGAGATCTATGCCAGAGTACGAGATCTATGCCAGAGTACAAGATCTATGCCAGAGTACGAGATCTATGCCAGAGTACAAGATCTATGCCAGAGTACGAGATCTATGCCAGAGTACAAGATCTATGCCAGAGTACGAGACCTATGCCAGAGTACAAAATCTTTGCCAGAGTACGAGATCTATGCCAGAGTACGAGATCTATGCCAGAGTACGAGATCTATGCCAGAGTACGAGATCTATGCCAGGGTACGAGATCTATGCCAGAGTACGAGATCTATGCCAGAGTACGAGATCTATGCCAGAGTACAAGATCTATGCCAGAGTACGAGATCTATGCCAGAGTACAAGATCTATGCCAAGGTACGAGATCTATGCCAGAGTACAAGATCTATGCCAGAGTACGAGATCTATGCCAGAGTACAAGATCTATGCCAGGGTACGAGATCTATGCCAGAGTACAAGATCTATGCCAGGGTACGAGATCTATGCCAGAGTACAAGATCTATGCCAAGGTACGAGATCTATGCCAGAGTACAAGATCTATGCCAGAGTACGAGATCTATGCCAGAGTACAAGATCTATGCCAGGGTACGAGATCTATGCCAGAGTACAAGATCTATGCCAGGGTACGAGATCTATGCCAGAGTACAAGATCTATGCCAAGGTACGAGATCTATGCCAGAGTACAAGATCTATGCCAGGGTACGAGATCTATGCCAGAGTACAAGATCTATGCCAGGGTACGAGATCTATGCCAGAGTACGAGATAACTTTGTTTATGCATGTAAATTTATAAATAGTTTTGACCTCCTGTACTCCTCTGAAATTACAACAGCGTTAAATAAGTCGTAGAGTGAAACATCACTTACAAAGACACGATATCCGTCGAGAGTGCCGAGTATCGTGGAGTGTCAGATGTCACTCTGGCTGATGAATTCAGCGTGTGACGATTCGTACAGTAATACACAAACCCCCAAATATGTGATGAGAACCTACCCCTGGTTCCAGGGGGCCGTGTTTACACATCACTAGCCGCTCGACACAGCCCACTAATGGACGCAGCTCTCGGAACCGGTTCAGCCGCTGGGGGGAACCGAGAAGGGAAGAGCTGTTTGCTGTTGATATAGACGCTTTCCCACCTGCCATATCTTCGGTGGGCTGTCGGTTATATACACATTGCGGGGTAGTGCAAGGAGAGGTGGTCAAGAAGATGTGGAATTCAGAGAGAATTCAACTCCTTTCACGTCATTTGTTGACCTTTCTGGCCTTCAGCCTACACCACCCCGCGTCTCCCCGCCGCCCTCCGCCCATCCAAACAACGGCAGAGAATATCAAACACAATTTCACAGAGTGCAGTCCATTTCTGGCGCAGTCATTGTGTGGTCGGCCTCTTTAGGCCCAGGGTGTGTGTGTGTGTGTGTGTGTGTGTGTGTGTGTGTGTGTGTGTGTGTGTGTGTGTGTGTGTGTGTGTGAGAGAGAGTGTGTGTGTGTGTGTGTATTCACTTAGTTGTATTTTACGGGGGTTGAGCTTTGCTCTTTCGGCCCGCCTCTCAACTGTCAATCAACTGTTTACTAACTACACTAACTACTATTTTTTTTTCCACACCACACACACACACACACACCAGGAAGCAGCCCGTGACAGCTGACTAACTCCCAGGTACCTATTTACTGCTAGGTAACAGGGACATTCAGGGTGAAAGAAACTTTGCCCATTTGTTTCTGCCGGGTGCGGGAATCGAACCCGCGCCACAGAATTACGAATCCTGCGCGCTATCCACCAGGCTACCTGGCCCCTAACCTGGCCTACCTGGCCCCTGTGTGTGTGTGTGTGTGTGTGTGTGTGTGTGTGTGTGTGTGTGTGTGTGTGTGTGTGTGTGTGTGTGTGTGAGTGTGTGTGTGTGTGTGTATGTTTATTTTCCTGATAAATCACACTGATGAAGCAATATTTCAACGCATCATTTCACAACTAAATAATTTACATCAGGCGGAAAATACAATTAGCAGTTATCACCAGTTGATAAACACATTAACTCATTAGACTCACTCGTCTGTAATACACGTGGAATTGCCAATAATTTAGCAGTGATTTGCGGACGAATATATCGCCGAGCTATTGGGTCACCGTTAACCAGTTGTGAGGTCCAACATAGATACGAAGACAAGCTTCGTCATTCCCCAGGTACGCCAACACGAACCACGAACCCTCTTACTCTAGTGGTACTTAGATACCAGTCTCCCGGTACTATGTGGAGCTGGATACCAATCCCCGTAGCCTCCTGGTAACTTTATGATAATTCAATTCCAGCCCGTTGGTAGATCTCAGTAAATCATTCGTCTTTTAACATAAACAAGTCGTCGTTACTCCTTAGAATACAACATGTATAATGTAGAATATCTTGGCAAAGGTTTAGCAAGTTGTGAACAAATGGAGTTTATCAGGCACCAGGGTGAAGCATCATTTTATTTCCCAAATACCAATTAAAATCTTCTGATGTATTCAAGTATTGTAGGACTGCCTTCTACCATCTAAAATTAGTGTAGGACTGCCTTCTACCATCTAAAAGTATTGTAGGACTGCCTTCTACCATCTAAAAGTATTGTAGGACTGCCTTCTACCATCTAAAAGTATTGTAGGACTGCCTTCTACCATCTAAAAGTATTGTAGGACTGCCTTCTACCATCTAAAAGTAGCGTAGGACTGCCATTTACTATCTTTTAGCTGTCATGCATTTCTAGAGTATCAGATCAAGAAGGACACTTTCCATAACAGACAATGGACACAAAACACAGGATATATATATATACACCAAGGCGCAACAAGAACATGTCCTGAACGCCAAACTTAGGTCTATGTACAAAAACCAAAACACGTAATTAGCATTTTTAAACAATATGAATAAATATTACCAAACAGGTCTTTTTGAGTTCCAATATATTAGAGATTGGTGCAGGGACGGAAGACACGGATGTTCGACGCCTTCCTAAAGACCACTGGACCACGCCCCCAGGATGGACCCCTGTCCCACGCCCTCATGATGGACCACCCCCCCCCCCCCCCCGTGATCGTTTTGCTCCCTCACCTACCGACAGGTCATCAATCACGCGATGCAAAGATCCCTGCATTAAAGAAATTGTCATTCAGTCCCCGAAGCTCAGAGATGGGTCACCTGATGGGTCCACCTTGACCCATCGTGACCCATCGTCCACCTCGCCGACGCACCGTAATAAGTGTGTCAACATATCTCTATGAAATATTCCATCACTATATATCACCGACACAGTATTATAGCTGTTTGAAAGGCAAACATAGAATGCTTTTCAGTCAACTTGAGAGCTGACGTCAAGTAGACAGACCAACCTGACGCTAAATTAAGCTTCAGCGTCAGTATTATAAGCAGCACGAATTAGCAGTCTCAACCTATCTATAGTGTGGGCCTGGTCTGTCCTTCAAGCTTCTAAAGTGTGGGATCGGACTATCCTCCTACGGTCTATACTGGGCTTACAGTCTATCCTCCTACGTGGCACATCTAACCCAATCTATTGGCCAGCCATTCCGTATATTAGAATAATCATTCATATATCAATCTGGGTAACTATAATCATGCGTGGCCATAATCTAGTGTGTTATGTGATTAATCGCACCAGTTACAATGGTTAGAATCGACTTGAGAATGGTCCAGGACGGACCGTAACGTCGTCGTCGGCTCTTCACTTTCTAGTGTGTGGTTTAGTCAATATACTTCAGCCACGTTATTGTGACTCCTCGCCTGCACAATGGTTAGAGCTGCTGAGGTGATTCTGGATTCTTCAGACCTCGTGTGTGTAAACTTTAAGGGGGGGTTGATCCGGGTGTGGCAGCCTTGATGTAGTGCGGTGCACCTAGGCTGGTTGGCTCCACCTCAACTCTGGGACGTCTCACACAAACTTACCCAAAGTTGGGACAAGTTCTAGTCTATTATTCGGGGAGGGGAACTTGTTGCAAGTCCCATTGGTGTGTAATGTTTGTGTTCCTTGGTTTTTTACAGTTATTGGTGAACCAGCTATGGCACATGTAACGCCGGTGAGCGGAAACATCTGCTTTGGTAAAATCATGTTTCTGAGGGAGACTGAAATAATAGTTATTTTCTGGAAAGGGATTAGGATAAGGAGTTGGAATGGGACGGGGAGTGGAAGGAATGGTGCCCCAACCACTTGTGGACGGTCGGGGGATTGAACGCCGATCTGCATGAAGCGAGACCGTCGCTCTGCCGTCCAGCCCAAGTGGTAGTGAAGATGCTCCTCCAAAATGAGTTTCCCCGGGTACAACTGAGAGGTACAAACTCCGCGGTGGTGGAGGACCTGTGTGGTACGGGTCTGGGGCGCCTCGCTGGTCGTGGAGGGGCCTTTGTGAACCCCACTCACGGTCCCCGCCACGATGAGGAAGGGCGGAGCGTTAGCTGAAAAAGATGGAAATTCCCTTAACTTTTCATCAAGTCGCCAACGCTGAAGGTTTTGTTAGTCTCTTTCGGACGTCGCCGCCACCGCCAGCACCGCCGCCTAAGCCAGTCACCGCCCATCACCACGCGCCACCGGCCGCCACCGGCCCCCACCGCCCGCAACCGCTCGCCATCGCCCGCCACCACTCGCCATCGCCCGCCATTGCCCGCCACCGTCCGCCACCGGCCGCCACCGGCCGTCACCGCCGCCATCGCCCGCCACCGCCGCCACGGTCCGCCATCGCCCGCCACCGGCCGCCACCGGCCGCCACCTCCCCCATCGCCCGCCACCGCCGCCACGGTCCGCCATCGCCCGCCACCACTCCCTCACAGTGGCCCTCAGATGCTTCATCGGCTGACTTATTATTGGCTGGTACATTAGTGCTGTGCCAGGCAGGGTAAAGTGGCTCCTGTGCGCGTGCACGTGCGCGTCTGGAGGAAGTGTGTGTGTGTGTGTACTCACCTATTTCTGCCTGCAGGATCAAGCGTTGGCTCTTTGGATCCCGCCTTTCTAACCTTCGGTTGTTTAAAGCAATGACTCTGGTCCTATTTCTCTATCATACCTAGTTTTAAAGCTATGAACAGTTTGATTCCACAATGTTTTAGTTCTTAGCTGAGTTTCCAGCTCAAACCATGCCCCCTCGTTCTGTTGGTATTCGTGTGAACATTTCGTCTATTTCCACTCTGTCATTACTCCCCGCTCCCTCTTTTTCTGACGTCGTCAGCTTTGGTCCTTCAGTCGCTCTTCATATACCATCCCATGCAACTCCGAGTTACCTCGTCGCAAATTTTTTAACCTTTTCCAGTTTCTAATGTGTTTTCTTTAGGTGGGGGGCTCCATGATGGGCTGCATACTCTAAGACTGGTCTCATGTAGGCACGCTCTGAATGCCTCCTTATTTAGGAGGCATTGGTGTGTGTGGTGTACTCACTATTTGTACTCACCTATTGTGCTTGCAGGATCGAGCATTGACTCTTGGATCCCGCCTTTCAAGCTATCGGTTGTTTACAGCAATGACTCCTGTCCCATTTCCCTATCATACCTAGTCTTAAAAGTATGAATAGTATTTGCTTCCACAACCTGTTCCCCAAGTGCATTCCATTTTTCCACTACTTCACGCTAAAAGAAAACTTCCTAACATCTCTGTGACTCATCTGAGTTTCCAGTTTCCACCCAGTCCCCTCGTTCTGTATTATTACGTGTGAACATTTCATCTATTTCCACTTTGTCAATTCCCTGAGTATTTTATATGTCCCTATCATATCTCCTCTCTCCCTTCTTTCTCTAGTGTCGTAAGGTTCAGTTCCTTCAGATGCTCTTCATATCCCATCCCTCGTAACCCTGAGACAAGCCTCGTCGCAAAACCTCTGAACCTTCTCCAGTTCCTTATGTGTTTCTTCAGGTGGGGGCTCCATGATGGCGCGGCATACTCTAAGACGGGTCTCACGTAGGCAGTGTAAAGCGCCCGAAAAGCCTCCTCATTTAGGTTCTGAATGAAGTTCTAATTTTCGCCAGTGTAGAGTACGCTGCTGTCGTTATCCTATTTATATGTGCCTCAGGAGTTAGATTAGGGGTCACATCCACTCCCAAGCTCTTTCTCGAATCGTTACAGGGAGGCTGTTCCTCTTCATTGGTACTGTCCTTTGGTCTCCTATCACCTGATCCCATTTCCATAACTTTACATTTACTGGTGTTAAACTCCAGTAGCCATTTTCCTGACCATCTCTGCAACCTGTTTAAGTCCTCTTGGAGGATCCTACAGTCCTCGTATGTCACAACTCTTCTCATTAATTTTGCGTCATCCACAAACATTGACATGTTATTCCACTCCTGTAAAATGTCATTTACGTAAATTAGAAAGAGGATTGGTCCAGCACCGATCCTTGAGGTACTCCACTTGTTACTGTTCGCCAGTGACTTCTCGCCCCTTACCATTACCTCTGGCTCCTTCCTGTTAGGTAGTTCTTCACCCATTCTAGGGCCTTTCCGCTTACTCCTGCTGCCTCTCAAGTTTGTATAGCAGTCTCATGTGCGGTACTGTATCAAAGGCCTTTTGGCAGTCAAGAAATATGCAGTCTGCCCAGCCTTCTCTGTCCTGCTTATCCTTGTTACTTATCATAGAATTCTAAAAGGTTTGTTAGGCATGATTTCCCTGTCCAGAACCCATGTTGGTGCTTGTTACAAACCCAATGCTCTCCAGGTGCTCAACAAGTCTTAGCCTAATTATTTTTCAAGTATTTGCAGGGGATGCTTGTCAATGAACGGGTCTGTAGTTGAGTGCCTCCTTCCTATCACCTTTCATGAAAATCGGTACGACATTTGCCTCCTTCAGCAACTAGGCAATTCTCCCGACATAAGTGACTCATTAAAGATCATTGCCAGAGGCACACTGAGAGCCTGCGCTGCCTCTTTAAGTATCCACGGTGATACTTTGTCTGGTCCAAACAGCTTTATTGCATCCAGTGTTGTCAACTGTTTCATACCTCCTCTGCTGTCACCTCATATATGATAGGCTTTCATCTAGGGGTAATCGCTTCTAACAAGGGAGCTGCTCAGGCTCGGTTGTGAACACTCCATGGATATTGCATTCAGTACCTCGCAGATTTCCTTGTCGCTTTCGTATTGCCCCTTCTGTTTTCCTCAGTCTTGTCACTTGGTCATTTACCGAAATCTTCCTTTTATATGGCTATGTAGTAATTTAGGTTGCTTTTTCGCTTTGATTGCAATATCATTCTCATAATTTCTTTCCGACACTCGTCTTATGTTACTGTAATAATTCCTAGCTCTGTCACATCTAATCCTGTTGTCCTCTGTCCTTTGTCTTCTGTCCTCTCCACTCCCTCCTGCTTCTCACCTTTGCTTCCTGACACTGTCTATTAACCAGGGTTATTATATTCCCTCCTGCTTTTTCCTTTATTGTTGGAATAAATCTCTTCAGCCTCCTTGCATTTCAATATGACTTGGTTATCATACCTTGCACTGTTTTTCCTATAAGCTCTTCCTCCCACTACACTTCCAGGTAGTCCCTTATCCTTCTGTAGTCCCCTTTTCTGTAATCAAGTCTCCTTTCCCGTACCTCTTGACATTGGTCACAATTTTAAGCTCCATCATGTAGTCAAAGACTAGGACACAATGGCACTGGCTCCTAGTGGTATTTCATGTTTTCAACTATCGATGTCTTCTACATTTGGGTGAAGATGAGATCTATAGGCTGGGCGTATCCCCTCCTTTTTCCTAGTATCTTCCTTCACATGCGGTGTTAGGAAATTCCTGTCAATAACGTCTACCAGCTTCGCTCCCCAGGTCCTCTCCCCGCCATGGGGATTCCTCGTTTCCCAATCTATCTCTCCGTGGTT
>WNGS01017331.1:0-13403 GCA_020271785.1 Procambarus virginalis | reverse complement strand
GGAGCTCCTGGTTTACTAATGGAGTGGGGAGGGTAATCAGCAACTTCGAAGTGAAAAAGTGTGTACAAGTGAATGAAAAAACCGTTGGGGTTTGACCAAGCCATAAGGTAGTGAAGAAAACAGTATAAGTAGCGTATTTAAATAGTGAAATACTGTGGCAGTGTACAGCGTGGAGCGGGCCTCACCGACCTCTGACCGTGACCTCACCCTCTGACCGTGACCTCATCCCCGGCAGCAACCCATCACCACGTGGGAGACCGTTGGAATTCACTCACCTATTGTGTTAGCAGGACGGTAAGATACTTGGAGCCTCCCTGTGGGTAGGTTGGATTATAGCAATGACTAGGTCAGGAAGGGCGTCTAGGTCCAGCAGTATTATGATTGAAGAAGAAGATAGGTTTGTGGAGAAGATGATTGGGAAATTTGTAGAGAAGAGGGATGTCTGGGTAGGTGATCTAATCCGGGGATCAAAAGTGAAATCTTTAACAAGATACAGGACGAGGTTCAAAGACTCAAACAAGAGTTTAGGATTATATTCAAGAGGAAATCAGAAAGAGCAGGGTAGAATGGCAAGGAGAAATAACTAGGCTTGCTAATGAATTTGGCAGGCATGGGGGAGGCTTGGCAGGGGAAGGGTAGTAGGAGTAGGTGGAGTAGCGGGAGTGGGAGGTGGGGGTCAGCCAGGGAGGGGGCTACCAGCATGACCCTGACCTGAGAAAGAGGACAATCATAATTCATGGATTGCTTGAAGTCAGGGCACCATCCAGGCAGGAAAGGATGGAGATTGAGGATTTGGAGCTACAGGGATTTTGAGGGACATGAGAGCCCATATGGCAGGGAATGAAGTGGAAGTCCACCGCCGCATTGGACCATACAACTGTAACAGGAAACGACCTGTCCTGGTGCAGTTCACAAACGAAGAGGCAGTGGACTACATACTGCATCACAAACACTTACTCAGAGATAGCGAAAATTACTACAATGTATATATTGACAAGTTCATGACGAAGGAGGAGCAGGTAGCCCACAGAGCAAGCAAACTCCCACGATACAACTCTTCCCATTTGAGCATAGGTACACACCCCACTGCTAATCCACCCAGGATAACCAGCTTCTCACAACTGCTTCTCAGGTTACTCCCTCCCCAAATCAGACCTTGCCCCTTGCTTATATCCCCAACACCTCCCTTGACCCCTCTGACCCCACTGCAGTCAATTTCATCCCACATTCCAAGGACCCCCTCACCTCACCCTCAACCCCCAAAACCCGTCCAGCCCTCATTCCCCAACCCCCAAAACCCCACCCAGCCCTCATCCCCTCAACCCCAAAACCCACCCAGCCCTCATCCCCTCAACCCCCAAACCTACCCAGCCCTCACCCCTCCCCCCCTCTCCTTCCATGTGACCCCCCACCCTTGCGAGGGGGGTGGGAGGTTCCCCCCACCCTCTCTATCCTTCCCCTCCCGACCTCTCAACCTCTATCTGACTCCCAACCTTACGCTATCCTCCAACCCCTCTATGCCTATCAGACCCCCCCTAATCTTCAGACCCAGTATGCCCTTCCTACTCCAGACCTACCTACCCAGGCCCTACCCCAAACCCTCCTACCTACCTTCCTAGAAGCCCAGCCCCCATTACCCCCCAAGCACCCCTCCCGACCTCTTTCACCCCCCATACACCCCCCGGACCCCCCCAGACACCCCCCGGATCCCCCCGGACACCCCCCGGATCCTCCCCGCCCCCAGTCATCCCCCAGACACCCCCCAGATCCCCCAGGTCCCCCCTGCCCCCAGTCACCCCCCAGACCCCCCCCGACACCCCCCAGATCCCCCCAGCCCCCAGGAAGGGAGAACTCTGGTACAGGAGTTTCCATGAAGAATCTCAAGGTTTGGTACACCAATGCTGATGGGGTATCTAATAAAGCAGAAGAGATAAAAGAAAGAGTGAGTGAGGCAAATCCTGACATAGTTGCAATTGTGGAAACTAAAATTAATGACATGATCTCAGATGCAATCTTTCCTGAAGGGTACCAGGTGATAAGAAAAGAGAGGACACAGAGACAGGGAGGGGGAGTGGCACTCCTAATAAAGCGGAAATGGAAGTTTGAAGACCTGGGAAATCGGTTACCAATGAGTGCACAAGCTTCATACATGGAACTTTGACAGTAGATGGGAGGAAGATTGTGATCTTGGTAATCTACAATCCCCCACCAAACAGTAGAAGACCCAGACAGGAGTATGATGACAACAACAAGGCATGCATAGATGAACTGCAGAAGGCAGCAACACTAGCCCACAGAATGAGAGCGAAGCTGCTGATCATGGGGACCTAAATCATGGAGAGATAAATTGGGAATCAAGGAATCCCCATGGAGGGGACGAAACGTGGGAGCAAAATTAGTAGATGTTATAGACAGGAATTTCCTAACACAGCATGTGAAGGAAGACACAAGGAAAGAGGAGGAGATGCACCGAGCCTATTAGACCTGATTTTCACCCAGAACGTAGAAGATATCGAGAATTTGGAGCATGAAATACCTCTAGGGGCCAGTGACCATTGTGTCCTAGTCTTTGACTACATGATGGAATTCAAACTTGTGACCATGGGACAAGAGATCTGGGAAAGGAGAGTTGACTACAGGAAAGGGGACTATAGGAGGATAAGGGACTATCTGGGAGAAGTGCAGTGGGAGGAAGAAATTAGAGAAAAACAGTCCAAGATATGATGGACCTAGTCATACAGAAATGCCAAGAGGCCGAAGAGAGATTTATACCAACAGTAAAGGGAAAAATAAGAAGGAATATAATAACCCATGGTTTAATAGACAGTGTCAGGAAGCAAAAATGGCCAGCAGGCGGGAGTGGAGGAATACAGAAGACAAAGGACAGAGGACAACAGGATCAGATGCAACAGAGCTAGGAACGATTACATTAACATCAGACGGACATCGGAAAGGGACTATGAGAACGATATTGCAATCAAAGCGAAAAAACAACCTAAGCTACTACACAGTCATATAAGAAGAAAAATGTCGGTGAACGACCAAGTGACAAGACTAAGGAAGGCAGAGGGGACATATACTGAAAGTGACAAGGAAATCTGTGAGGCACTGAATGCCAGTTTCCATGGAGTGTTCACTACCGAGCCCGAGCAGCTCCCATTGTTGGAAGGGGTTACCCTAGATGAAAGACTATCAGATATAGAGGTGACAGTAGAGGAGGTAATGAAACAGTTGACAACTCTAGATGCATCTAAAGCAGTAGGACCAGACAAAGTATCACCGTGGATACTAAAGAAGCAGCGCAGGCCCTCAGCGTGCCTCTGGCAATGATCTTTAATGAGTCACTTATGTCGGGAGAATTGCCCAGTTGCTGGAAGAAGGCAAATGTCGTGCCGATCTTCAAGAAAGGCGATAGGGAGGAGGCACTTAACTATAGACCTGTATCACTGACAAGCATCCCCTGTAAAATACTGGAAAGAATAATTAGGCTACGACTGGTTGCACACCTGGAGAACATTAGGTTTGTGAACAAGCATCAACATGGGTTCTGGACAGGGAAATCGTGCCTAACAAACCTTCTGGAATTCTATGATAAAATAACGAGGATAAGACAGGACAGAGATGGTTGGGCAGACTGCATATTTCTGGACTGCCAAAAAGCCTTTGATACAGTACCGCACATGAGACTGCTATTCAAACTCGAGAGGCAGGCGGGGTAGGGGAAAGGTCCTAGCATGGATAAGGAACTACCTAACAGGAAGGAGCCAAAGAGTTACGGTAAGGGGCGAGAAGTCGGACTGGCGAACAGTAACAAGTGGAGTACCACAAGGATCGGTGCTGGGACCAATTCTATTTCTTGTATATGTTAACGACATGTTTACGGGTGTAGAGTCCTACATGTCGATGTTTGCGGATGACGCAAAGTTGATGAGAAGAGTTGTGACAGATGAGGATTGCAGGATCCTCCAAGAGGACCTGAACAGGTTGCAGAGATGGTCAGAGAAATGGCTACTGGAATTCAACACGAGCAAATGTAAAGTTATGGAAATGGGACTAGGAGATAGGAGACCAAAGGGACAGTACACAATGAAGGGGAACAGCCTACCTGTGACGACGCGCGAAAGAGACCTGGGTGTGGACGTAACACCTAATCTATCTCCTGAGGCACATATAAATAGGATAACGACAGCAGCGTACTCTACACTGGCAAAAGTTAGAACATCATTCAGAAACCTAAGTAAGGAGGCATTTAGGGCTCTTTACACTGCCTACGTGAGGCCAGTCTTAGAGTATGCCGCCTCATCATGGAGTCCCCATCTAAGAAACACATAATGAAACTGGAAAAGGTTCAGAGGTTTGCAACGAGACTCGTCCCAGAGCTACGAGGGATGGGGTATGAGGAGCGCCTGGGGGAACTATGCCTTACGACACTAGAAAGAAGAAGGGAGAGGGGGACATGATAGGAACGTATAAAATACTCAGAGGGATTGACAGAGTGGACATAGACGAAATGTTCACACGGAATAGTAACAGAACGAGGGGACATGGATGGAAGTTAGAAACTCAGATGAGTCACAGAGATGTTAGGAAGTTTTCTTTTAGCGTGAGAGTAGTGGGAAAATGGAATGCACTTAAGGAACAGGTTGTGGAAGCCAATACTATTCATATTTTAAAACCAGGTATGATAGGGAAATGGGATAGGAGTCATTGCTGTAAACAACTGATGCTCGAAAGGCGGGATCCAAGAGTCAATGCTCGATCCTGCAGACACATATAGGTGAGTACATATAGGTGAGTACACCACACACCAACACACACACACACACCACACACACACACACAACACACACACACACCACACACACACACACACACCACACAATGCCTCCTAATAGGATGCATTCAGAGCGTTCCTACGTGAGACCATCCTTAAGAGTATGCCAGCCCTATCCATGGAGCCCCCCCTAAAAACCATTAGGAAACTGGAAGGTTTAAAAAATTTCGACGAAGGGTAATCTCGGAGTTGCATGGGAATGGGATATGAAGAGCGCTGAAGGAACCAAAGCTGACGACGTCAGAAAAAAGAGGGACGGGAGTAATTGACAGAGTGAAATAGACGAAATTTCACACGGAATACCAACATACGAGGGGGCATGGTGAAAGCTGGCAACTCAGCTAATGAACTAAACATTGTGATCAAAACTGTTCATAGCTTTAAAACTAGGTATGATAGAGAATAGGACCAGAGTCATTGCTTTAAACAACGAAGGTTAGAAAGGCGGGATCCAAGAGCCAACGCTTGATCCTGCAGGCAGAATAGGTGAGTACACACACACACACACACTTCCTCCGACGCGCACGTGCACGCGCACAGGAGCCACTTACCCCTGCCTGGCACAGCACTAATGTACCAGCCAATAATAAAGTCAGCCGATGAAGCATCTGAGGGCCACTGTGAGGGAGTGGTGGCGGGCGGTGGCGGACGGTGGCGGGCGATGGCGGACCGTGGCGGCGGTGGCGGGCGATGGCGGGCGGTGGCGGCCGGTGGGGCCGGTGGCGGCCGGTGGCGGCCGGTGGCGGGCAATGGCGGGCGATGGCGAGTGGTGGCGGGCGATGGCGAGCGGTGGCGGCCGGTGGCGGCCGGTGGCGGGCAATGGCGGGCGATGGCGAGCGGTGGCGGGCGATGGCTATTAGGCGGGCGGTGGGGGCCGGTGGCGGCCGGTGGCGCGTGGTGATGGGCGGTGACTGGCTACGGCGGCGGTGCTGGCGGTGGCGGCGACGTCACGAAAGAGACTAACAAACCCTTCAGCGTTTGCGACTTGGTGAAAAGTTAAGGGAATTTCCATCTTTTTCAGCTAACGCTCCGCCCTTCCTCATCGTGGCGGGGACCGTGAGTGGGGTTCACAAAGGCCCCTCCACGACCAGCGAGGCGCCCAGACCTGTACCACACAGGTCCTCCACCACCGCGGGAGTGTTGTACCTCTCAGTTGTACCCGGGGAAACTCATTTTGGAGGAGCATCTTCACTACCACTTGGGCTGGACGGCAGAGCGACGGTCTCGCTTCATGCAGATCGGCGTTCAATCCCCCGACCGTCCACAAGTGGTTGGGGCACCATTCCTTCCACTCCCCGTCCCATTCCAACTCCTTATCCTAATCCCTTCCCAGAAAATAACTATTATTTCAGTCTCCCTCAGAAACATGATTTTACCAAAGCAGATGTTTCCGCTCACCGGCGTTACATGTGCCACAGCTGGTTCACCAATAACTGTAAAAAACCAAGGAACACAAACATTACACACCAATGGGACTTGCAACAAGTTCCCCTCCCCGAATAATAGACTAGAACTTGTCCCAACTTTGGGGTAAGTTTGTGTGAGACGTCCCAGAGTTGAGGTGGAGCCAACCAGCCTAGGTGCACCGCACTACATCAAGGCTGCCACACCCGGGATCAACCCCCCCTTAAAGTTTACACACACGAGGTCTGAAGAATCCGAATCACCTCAGCAGCTCTAACCATTGTGCAGGCGAGGAGTCACAATAACGTGGCTGAAGTATATTGACTAAACCACACACTAGAAAGTGAAGAGCCGACGACGACGTTTCGGTCCGTCCTGGACCATTCTCAAGTCGATTCTAACCATTGTAACTGGTGCGATTAATCACATAACACACTAGATTATGGCCACGCATGATTATAGTTACCCCAGATTGATATATGAATGATTATTCTAATATACGGAATGGCTGGCCAGTAGATTGGGTTAGATGTGCCACGTAGGAGGATAGACTGTAAGCCCAGTATAGACCGTAGGAGGATAGTCCGATCCCACACTTTAGAAGCTTGAAGGACAGACCAGGCCCACACTATAGATAGGTTGAGACTGCTAATTCGTGCTGCTTATAATACTGACGCTGAAGCTTTAATTTAGCGTCAGGTTGGTCTGTCTACTTGACGTCAGCTCTCAAGTGTGACTGAAAAGCATTTCTATGTTGCCTTTCAAACAGCTATAATACTGTGTCGGTGATATATAGTGATGGAATATATTCATAGAGATATGTTGACACACTTATTACGGTGCGTCGGCGAGGTGGACGATGGGTCACCATGGGTCAAGGTGGACCCATCAGGTGACCCATCTCTGAGCTTCGGGGACTGAATGACAATTTCTTTAATGCAGGGATCTTTGCATCGCGTGATTGATGACCTGTCGGTAGGTGAGGGAGCAAAACGATCACGGGGGGGTGGTCCATCATGAGGGCGTGGGACAGGGGTCCATCCTGGGGGCGTGGTCCAGTGGCCTTTAGGAAGGCGTCGAACATCCGTGTCTTCCGTCCCTGCACCAATCTCTAATATATTGGAACTCAAAAAGACCTGTTTGGTAATATTTATTCATATTGTTTAAAAATGCTAATTACGTGTTTTGGTTTTTGTACATAGACCTAAGTTTGGCGTTCAGGACATGTTCTTGTTGCGCCTTGGTGTATATATATCCTGTGTTTTGTGTCCATTGTCTGTTATGGAAAGTGTCCTTCTTGATCTGATACTCTAGAAATGCATGGCAGCTAAAAGATAGTAAATGGCAGCCCTACGCTACTTTTAGATGGTAGAAGGCAGTCCTACACTAATTTAGATGGTAGAAGGCAGTCCTACAATACTTTTAGATGGTAGAAGGCAGTCCTACAATACTTGAATACATCAGAAGATTTTAATTGGTATTTGGGAAATAAAATGATGCTTCACCTGGTGCCTGATAAACTCCATTTGTTCACAACTTGCTAAACCTTTGCCAAGATATTCTACATTATACATGTTGTATTCTAAGGAGTAACGACGACTTGTTTATGTTAAAAGACGAATGATTTACTGAGATCTACCAAGGGGCTGGAATTGAATTATCATAAAGTTAGCAGGAGGCTACGGGGATTGGTATCCAGCTCCACATAGTACCGGGAGACTGGTATCTAAGTACCACTAGAGTAAGAGGGTTCGTGGTTCGTGTTGGCGTACCTGGGGAATGACGAAGCTTGTCTTCGTATCTATGTTGGACCTCACAACTGGTTAACGGTGACCCAACAGCTCGGCGATATATTCGTCCGCAAATCACTGCTAAATTATTGGCAATTCCACGTGTATTACAGACGAGTGAGTCTAATGAGTTAATGTGTTTATCAACTGGTGATAACTGCTAATTGTATTTTCCGCCTGATGTAAATTATTTAGTTGTGAAATGATGCGTTGAAATATTGCTTCATCAGTGTGATTTATCAGGAAAATAAACACACACACACACACACAACACACACACACACACACACACACACACACACACACACACACACACACACACACACACACACACACACCCTGGGCCTAAAGAGGCCGACCACACAATGACTGCGCCAGAAATGGACTGCACTCTGTGAAATTGTGTTTGATATCCTCTGCCGTTGTTTGGATGGGCGGAGGGCGGAGGGCGGCGGGGAGACGCGGGGTGGTGTAGGCTGAAGGCCAGAAAGGTCAACAAATGACGTGAAAGGTGTTGAATTCTCTCTGAATTCCACATCTTCTTGACCACCTCTCCTTGCACTACCCCGCAATGTGTATATAACCGACAGCCCACCGAAGATATGGCAGGTGGGAAAGCGTCTATATCAACAGCACACAGCTCTTCCCTTCTCGGTTCCCCCCAGCGGCTGAACCGGTTCCGAGAGCTGCGTCCATTAGTGGGCTGTGTCGAGCGGCTAGTGATGTGTAAACACGGCCCCCTGGAACCAGAGGTAGGTTCTCATCACATATTTGGGGGTTTGTGTATTACTGTACGAATCGTCACACGCTGAATTCATCAGCCAGAGTGACATCTGACACTCCACGATACTCGGCACTCTCGACGGATATCGTGTCTTTGTAAGTGATGTTTCACTCTACGACTTATTTAACGCTGTTGTAATTTCAGAGGAGTACAGGAGGTCAAAACTATTTATAAATTTACATGCATAAACAAAGTTATCTCGTACTCTGGCATAGATCTCGTACTCTGGCATAGATCTTGTACTCTGGCATAGATCTCGTACTCTGGCATAGATCTTGTACTCTGGCATAGATCTCGTACTCTGGCATAGATCTCGTACTCTGGCATAGATCTTGTACTCTGGCATAGATCTTGTACTCTGGCATAGATCTTGTACTCTGGCATAGATATCGTACTCTGGCATAGATCTCGTACTCTGGCATAGATCTCGTACTCTGGCATAGATCACGTACTCTGGCATAGATCTCGTACTCTGGCATAGATCTTGTACTCTGGCATAGATCTCGTACTCTGGCATAGATCTCGTACTCTGGCATAGATCTTGTACTCTGGCATAGATCTCGTACTCTGGCATAGATCTCGTACTCTGGCATAGATCTCGTACTCTGGCATAGATCTCGTACTCTGGCATAGATCTCGTACTCTGGCATAGATCTCGTACTCTGGCATAGATCTTGTACTCTGGCATAGATCTCGTACTCTGGCATAGATCTCGTACTCTGGCATAGCCACAGGTAACTCCTACAGACACGCCAGCTGTACTAGGCAGCACTCTTGACTACACCTCTCTCAAGTTGGACACACCAGACCTGGTTTAGGAATATTCTCCAAATCTCCAAGATTCCGCCCCCACCCCCACCTATCCAGGTGCTGACAGGTTAATCAAACTGGGCTATACCTCACAGGCAAGCCGCGAATTGCTACGGGCTCACCGTAGCCCGTGCTACTTGCAACATTTTGTTCCCAGTATCTGAATCTAAGAACAATAATAAAACAACCCGAATGTGATGCAATGATATTAAAAATCAATGGGAAACTACCCAATCAGAGGGTAGCATCTTCGTAGCCTTTCCTCTGATTGGTTCCCTGCCATGGTTCTTTCCGGCGTTGCTGATAAGCTATGATCACAGCTCAATAAGGTATTTTTTGACCTTATAATCTGATATCGTACGCTGGTTATCGTACGATATCCAGACTCTAGGTGGAGGCAGCAATTCAGGAACACAGTTTGAGTGGGATTCAACCAAAATTTCCGCTTCAGCTGTCCTGTGCACAACCTGTTGCGGCGTGTACATATCTGTCACGTACATCTGGAGTGTGTACACCTGTCACGTACATCTGTGGTGTGCACACTTGCACACCCCAGACACCTGGGGGAATATAAAGACCTGCTACTGTAAAGTGCATGGGGAAGATATAATGACCTGCTACTGTAAGGTACATGGGGCAGATATAATGACCTGCTACTGTAAAGTACATGGGGCAGATATAATGACCTGCTACTGTAAGGTACATGGGGCAGATATAATGACCTGCTACTGTAAAGTACATGGGGCAGATATAATGACCTGCTACTGTAAGGTACATGGGGGAAGATATAATGACCTGCTACTGTAAGGTACATGGGGCAGATATAATGACCTGCTACTGTAAAGTACATGGGGCAGATATAATGACCTGCTACTGTAAAGTACATGGGGCAGATATAATGACCTGCTACTGTAAAGTACATGGGGCAGATATAATGACCTGCTACTGTAAAGTACATGGGGCAGATATAATGACCTGCTACTGTAAGGTACATGGGGCAGATATAATGACCTGCTACTGTAAAGTACATGGGGCAGATATAATGACCTGCTACTGTAAAGTACATGGGGCAGATATAATGACCTGCTACTGTAAGGTACATGGGGCAGATATAATGACCTGCTACTGTAAGGTACATGGGGCAGATATAATGACCTGCTACTGTAAGGTACATGGGGCAGATATAATGACCTGCTACTGTAAGGTACGTGGGGCAGATATAATGACCTGCTACTGTAAGGTACATGGGGCAGATATAATGACCTGCTACCTGAAGCTGATCTTAGACCAAATATGCTGATCGTAAATTGAGATTTTAATTAAGTTTCTGATATACAGGAATGTTGAGACCAAGTATAGTGATATCTATATATCTGGAGGCGAGGCTCCCAAGCTGGATATCTCATTGTAGATATCCTGCAGTATTGTAGGCGTGTATGATATATCTTGCTGGTTATATTTATAAATATAATATTTGCAGACAGGGAGGGAGGGGGGGGAATTATCAGGGAGGGGGAGGGGGGGAAGAGAATTATCAGTTGGAGGGGAAAGCGCCAAGTCATTATGACAATATAGCACTGGGAAGGGGTCAGGATAAGGATTTGGGATGGGACGGTGGGGAAGGAATGGTGCGTGACCACTTGGACTGTCGGGGATTGAACGCCGACCTGCATGAGGCGATGGTTGGGTTACCAAACTGGTGTGTGCGGGTCCACCTGCAGACTCTGGGGATGCCTTAATGCTGTGTTGTGTGTGCGGGTCCACCTGCAGACTCTGGGGATGCCTTAATGCTGTGTTGTGTGTGCGGGTCCACCTGCAGACTCTGGGGATGCCTTAATGCTGTGTTGTGTGTGCGGGTCCACCTGCAGACTCTGGGGATGCCTTAATGCTGTGTTGTGTGTGCGGGTCCACCTGCAGACTCTGGGGATGCCTTAATGCTGTGTTGTGTGTGCGGGTCCACCTGCAGACTCTGGGGATGCCTTAATGCTGTGTTGTGTGTGCGGGTCCACCTGCAGACTCTGGGGATGCCTTAATGCTGTGTTGTGTGTGCGGGTCCACCTGCAGACTCTGGGGATGCCTTAATGCTGTGTTTTAATTTTGTGACAGGTTGATGGTGTGTGTGTGTACTCACCTAATTGTGCTTGCGGGGGTTGAGCTCTGGCTCTTTGGTCCCGCCTCTCAACTGTCAATCAACAGGTGTACAGATTCCTGAGCCTACTGGGCTCTATCATATCTACATTTGAAACTGTGTATGGAGTCAGCCTCCACCACATCACTGCCTAATGCATTCCATCTGTTAACTACTCTGACACTGAAAAAGTTCCTTCTTACGTCCCTGTGGCTCATGTGGGTACTCAGTTTCCACCTGTGTCCCCTTGTTCGCGTCCCGCCAGTGTTGAATAGTTTATCCTTGTTTACCCGGTCGATTCCCCTGAGGATTTTGTAGGTTGTGATCATGTCCCCCCTTACTCTTCTGTCTTTCAGTGTCGTAAGGTGCATTTCCCGCAGCCTTTCCTCATAACTCATGCCTCTTAGTTCTGGGACTAGTCTAGTGGCATACCTTTGGACTTTTTCCAGCTTCGTCTTGTGCTTGACAAGGTACGAGCTCCATGCCGGGGCTGCATACTCCAGGATTGGTCTTACATATGTGGTGTACAAGATTCTGAATGATTCCTTACACAGGTTCCTGAACGCTGTTCTGATGTTAGCCAGCCTCGCATATGCCGCAGACGTTATTCTCTTTATGTGGGCTTCAGGAGACAGGTTTGGTGTGATATCAACTCCTAGATCTTTCTGTCTGTTTCATTAAGTACTTCATCTCCTATTCTGTATCCTGTGTCTGGCCTCCTGTTTCCACTGCCTCGTTTAATTACTTTGCATTTACTCGGGTTGAACTTCAACAGCCATTTGTTGGACCATTCACTCAGTCTGTCTAGGTCATCTTGTAGCCTCCTACTCATCCTCTGTTTCAATCCTCCTCATAATTTTTGCATCGTCGGCAAACATTGAGAGGAACGAATCTATACCCTCTGGGAGATCATTTACATATACCAGAAACAGTATAGGTCCAAGGACTGACCCCTGCGGAACTCCACTTGTAACGTCTCCGCCAATATGAGACCTCACCCCTCACATAGACTCGTTGTCTCCTGTTGCTTAGGTACCTCTATCCAACGGAGTACCTTCCCTTTCACTCCAGCCTGCATCTCCACTTTCGCACTAGCCACTTGTGTGGCACTGTATCAAAGGCTTTCTGACAATCCACAAATATGCAGTCTGCCTACCCTTCCCTTTCTTGCCTTATTTTTGTTGCCTGTCGTAGAATTCAAGTAACCTGTGAGGCAGGACCTGCCATCCCTGAACCCATGTTGATGCTGTGTTACAAAGTTCCTTCGCTCCAGATGCTCCACTAGCTTTTTTCGCACATCTTCTCCATCAGCTTGCACGGTATGTAGGTTAGGGACACTGGCCTGTAGTTCAGTGCCTCCTGTCTATCCCCTTTCTTGTATATCGGGACTACGTTAGCTGCTTTCCAAATATTTGGCAGTTCCCCTGTTGCCAGTGATTTGTTATACACAATGGAGAGTGGTAGGCACAGTTCTTTTGCTCCTTCCTTTAGTATCCAAGGGGAATCCCATCTGGGCCTATAGTCTTTGTCACATCCACTCTAGTAATACTTCCTTACTTCCCCGCTGGTAATCTCAAAGCCTTCCAGTGGTTCCTGGTTAGCTATTCCCTCTCATATCTCTGGAATTTCTCCTTGCTCTAAGGTGAAGACCTC
>WNGS01017329.1:14185-48974 GCA_020271785.1 Procambarus virginalis | reverse complement strand
CTAATACCTGGCCACACGAATACCTGGCCACAGTCATAACTGGCCACAGACATACCTGGCCACAGTCATAACTGGCCACAGACATACCTGGCCGAAGTCATACTTGGCCACAGTCATACCTGGCCACAGACATACTGGCCACAGTCATACCTGGCCACAGTCATACCTGGCCACAGTCATACCTGGCCACAGTCATACCTGGCCACAGTCATATCTGGCCACAGTCATACCTGGCCACAGTCATACCTGGCCAGGCCACAGACATACCTGGCCACAGTCATACCTGGCCACAGTCATTCCTGACCACAGTCATATCTGGCCACAGACATACCTGGCCACAGTCATACCTGGCCACAGTCATACCTGGCCACAGACATACCTGGCCACAGTCATACCTGGCCACAGTCATAACTGGCCACAGACATACTTGGCCACAGGCATACCTGGCCACAGTCATATCTGGCCACAGTCATACCTGGCCACAGACATACCTGGCCACAGACATACCTGGCCACAGTCATACCTGGCCACAGTCATACCTGGTCACAGTCATACCTGGCCACAGTCATACCTGGCCACAGTCATACCTGGCCACAGTCATACCTGGCCACAGACATACCTGGCCACAGACATTACCTGGCCATAGTCATACCTGGCCACAGTCATACCTGACCACAGTCATACCTGGCCACAGACATACATGGCCACAGACATACCTGGCCACAGTCATACCTGGCCACAGTCATAACTGGCCACAGACATACCTGGCCACAGTCATACCTGGCCACAGACATACCTGGCCACAGTCATACCTGGCCAGTCATACCTGGCCACAGTCATACCTGGCCACAGTCATACCTGGCCACAGTCGTACCTGGCCACAGTCATAACTGGCCACAGACATACCTGGCCACAGTCATACCTGGCCACAGACATACTTGGCCACAGACATACCTGGCCACAGTCATACCTGGCCACAGACATACCTGGCCACAGTCATACAGGAGGGATACGTGACACCAGACATACAGGAGGGATACCTGGCCACAGTCATACAGGAGGGAAACCTGGCCACAGACAAACAGGAGGGATACCTGGCCACAGTCATACAGGAGGGATACCTGGCCAAAGACATACAGAAGGGATACGTGGCCACAGACATACAGAAGTGGTTGCTGGCCACACACATACAGAATTGGTAGCTGGCCACAGACATACAGGAAGCATACCTTGCCACAAACTTACAGAAGAGATACCTGGCCACAGGCATACAAGAGGGATACCTGGCCACAGGCATACAGGAGGGATTCCTGGCCTAAGGCATACAAGAGAGATACATGGCCACAGGCATACAGGAGGGATACCTGTCCACAGTCATACAGGAGGGATACCTGGCCAAAGACATACAGGAAGGATACCTGACCACAGACATACTGGAGGAATACATGGCCACAGGCATACAGAAGTGATTCCTGGCCTCATATGTACAGAAGGGATAACTGGCCACAAACATACATGAGGGATACCTGTTTACCGACATACAGGTGGGATACCTGGCCACAGACGTACAGAAGTGGTAACTGGCCACAGACATACAGAAGTGATACCTGGTCAATAACATAGAGTAGAAGAGGAAGCTGAGTTGAGGGAGGGGAAGACGTACCGCGCGCGCTCCGTTAAAATCGTGACTTTATCCGGGATTTCTTAGGACCACAGCCTTGGATTACCGATTACAGGCATAACAATGCATAGTGATCCGCTGGAAAATTTGAAAACAGTCATTATCAACGGAACTTTGTGTTAAATAGATAATAAACGGGAGACCACGTGTGGGCCAGTGCATGAGGCTTTGTGTACGTGCGAGTATGAGGAAAAATAGTGAACGGTGATTCGTGGAACAGTGAAGTGGAACGGGTACCACAACAACATATAAGTTGGAAGTGAAGGAAATTGTGCATAGAATATAATAAATATAGAATGCTAGAAATATAGAATAGTGGCAAGAGGCGGCATCAGTAGGCTGTTTCCACAAGCCACGCGAGGCCTACCCCAGGGCACGTCCCACAGGGATAAAATACAGAAAATATATAGTGTACTATGGAAATGTGAATCTAAGAATTAGTAATAAAGTGAGTGAATACCATTGCAAGCCGAAATTAGGCGGAAAATTCCTTGTAAGAATACAAGCAAAGAATAAATCAGTGTCATAAATCGAGTAACTGGAAACCGGTGACATCAACCTGGGACGACAAGAGGTCACCTGTACCGCACCGGGGACCAGCTTCGCTACCCTACGCTAAGTACCTGCCATAAAGTTTGAACAAAATAACATACATAATATTACAAATATACGGTATACATATAATATTATAAATATTAAATATATAAATATATACATATAATTTTATAAAGAGTTAAAAGGACTGACATCAACAAGTGATCCACACAGTAAACCACAAATACAACAATACATCAGAAAATGGAGAGGTGTGGCGAGTGCTCGGGAGTACTGGGAAAACGTATGTAGGTGTAACGTGTTGCATCTGTAACATGAGATTTCACCTGGGCTGTACAGAAGTATCTCCAGGATGCACAAAAAGGCAAGGAATTACTGGGTCTGCAAAGATGACAGATTAATGTTAGAGAACATAACTAAACTGATGAAAAACATTCCCGAGTCACAGAGATTATCATTCACAGACAAGCTACCAGTGATATATGCGGACTGGAAAAGACAACATTGGTTAACGACCAAAACCCAGGGACAGATAGTTTAGAGAACCGCAGCAGTAATGTGGAGGAAGAGGGTATTGTAGTACATATAACAGCAATATTGCAGAGCAAGGTAATATAAACGATGAGAGCAACAGTGAGACAGAGTGCATTCCCTTGAGGCAGAGTATTCCCTTGAGCGCAGGCGGGAGAGATACATAATAATTTACATGTGGAAAAATTAGAGGGGCTGGTCCCAAACCTGCACACAGAAATAACATCACATGAGACCAGAAGACATGGCAGGATGTGCAGAATACCCCCGTTGAAAAGCAAAGGTGCAACTGGTACTCTGAGAGAGAACTCTATCAACATCAGGGGCCCGAGACTGTTCAACACGCTCCCGCTACACATAAGGGACATAACTGGCAAACCCCTCACAGTGTTCAAGAGAGAACTGGATAAGCACCTCAAAAAATACCTGATCAACCAGGCTGTGACTCATACGTCGGGCTGCGAGCAGCCGCGTCCAACAGCCTGGTTGATCAGTCCAGCAACCAGGAGGCCTGGTCGATGACCGGGCCGCGGGGACGCTAAGCCCGGAAGCACCTCAAGGTATCAAGGTAAGGGATATCTGAACACGGACATACTGAAGGGATATCTGGCCACAGACATACAGGACGGATACCTGGCCACAGACGTATAGATGTGGTACCTGGCCACAGATATACAGAAGTGATACCTGGCCACAGACAATCAGGAGGGATACCTGGCCACAGACATACAGGAGGGATACCTGGCCACAGACATACAGGAGGGATACCTGGCCACAGACATACAGGAGGGATACCTGGCCACAGACATACAGGAGGGATACCTGGCCACAGACATAGAGGAGGGATACCTGGCCACAGACATACAGGAGAGATACCTTGCCACAGACATACAGGAGGGATACCTTGCCACAGACATACAGGAGAGATACCTGGCCACAGCCATACAGGAGAGATACCTGGCCACAGACATACAGGAGAGATACCTGGCCACAGACATACAGGAGAGATACCTGGCCACAGACATACAGGAGAGATACCTGGCCACAGACATACAGGAGAGATACCTGGCCACAGACATACAGGAGGGATACCTGGCCACAGACATACAGGAGGGATACCTGGCCACAGACATACAGGAGGGATACCTGGCCACAGACATACAGGAGGGATACCTGGCCACAGACATACAGGAGGGATACCTGGCCACAGACATACAGGAGAGATACCTGGCCACAGACATACAGGAGGGATACCTGGCCACAGACATACAGGAGGGATACCTGGCCACAGACATACAGGAGGGATACCTGGCCACAGACATACAGGAGAGATACCTGGCCACAGACATACAGGAGGGATACCTGGCCACAGACATACAGGAGGGATACCTGGCCACAGACATACAGGAGGGATACCTGGCCACAGACATAAAGGAAGGATACCTGGTGTTACGAAATACCGTATCGTGTTATTGCGTCGCATAAAATATAGCACTGTTATATAGTAATATTTTCAATATTACAGTTAGAACAAGCTTAACGACCGTGAAGGTCATTAACGGTCAGCACTGTGTGGCTTGTCCGGTGGCGGGAAGTCTGTTAGCCAATCAGAATCACCGGGCGAGGCAATGTGTGCTGGTCAGAGCATGATATGAACAGTACGCTACTCACTCCCATTTAATCGACATGCCGTCGTTGAGGGTGTATGTGGCCAGTTCGCCGCAGCTGGGCCAGCGTGCTCCACGTCTCCAGCGACGCAGACTTTCCGACGAAGTGGCATGGTCGACTCCGTATGACGTTTTTGAGCTCTACCTCTGTTCTGGATTATTGGACCCATTACGCAAAGTGGATGGGCCTTACGAATTGAATCGACTGATGAGTGGCGGCCATCTCATTGACATATACATAGTGTTTTGGTGAATATATTACTGTACTTGAAAGTACAGTATCTTAGCATATATATGTATATATATCTTTAACTGTACATATAATGTACCCTCGTGTTTTAGTGATATAGCTGAATATATCAATTAGTCTTCTCCAAAATTATTTCTTGTCCTCGGACAAATCTCAGAGAATTAAGTGTGTCGCACCTGACAATAGGTCATGCTGAGGCTGACACCTGAAAAAATCAAAGTATCCAATTGAATTACAAAGCATAAGAAGAGTACTTGCAGAACAAACCAATTTTAAATGTGTTGGGTTTTAGACAGTTCGATCCCAACACATATGGGGGCCTGTCCGGGAGTGTTTTGAGCAAGACACAATGTGTACACTTGTAGCACCCATTGCTAGTCATCTAGATATCCAGCCAGTTAAAGTTTTCATCATGGATCGTGTCCAAGAATTTATAACAAAAGAGGACCCATTGATTTTGGAGAGCTGTACGAAAGAACAGCTGAAGCAAATCGCCGAACACTATGAGATAGAATTAGTGTCGACTAAAGTGGTCTATATGAGACAAGAACTTGGAAATAAAGTAAGGTCTCGACGCGACGACGTAGGAGCGGTAGGATTAGATGTGAGCGCAAAGGAAAGTGGGGAACCAGATAATGAAGAAGAGTCTTCTAATACGTCTCATAGGAGTGGAAGTTTAGAATATGAATTGGAACGTTTGAAACTTGAAGCTCAAATTAAGAGGGAAGAGAGACAGTTTCAGTTAGATAAACTGAAACTGGAGCAAGAGAAATTGCGACTTGAGAGTGAACAAGAAAAAATGCGACTTGAGAGTGAGAACGAGAAAGTGCGACTTGAGAGTGAGCAAAAAACGCGTGTAGAATTAGAAAAGGAGAAAACGAAGCAAATGGAAATCGAAGCAAATAAATTTGTGGCTACTCAGAGGCGAGGACGAGAGGGACCTCAGAGAGCATATCTATGCCTGCAGCCTATGATCACAAGGCCTGTGAAAAAGAGGTTCCGCAATTTTGTCCAGAAGAGTCTGAGTCTTTTTTTGAGCATTTTGAAAAAGTCGCTAAACTAAAGCAGTGGCCAGAGGAGGATTGGGCCCAATTGGTGCAAATAAGGTTGACTGGAGCGGTGAGAGAGGCCTATACACAGCTCTCTCTAGAAGATTGTAAGAATTACTGGACGGTGAAAAACAGCGTATTAAGATCATTTCTACTGACACCTGAAGCTTACCGGAAGCGGTTCAGAGAAATGGTAAAGACACAGAGGAGCACATATGCTGAAACAGCCAGAGATTTGGAACGTAGATTCCAAAGAAGGATGGGTTCCAAAAAGGTAGAATCTTTTGAAGACTTAAAACAATTGATGTTAATGGAAAAATTCTTGGAGATGGTGACTCCAGACACCAGGTTTAAGGTTCAAGAAGCAGGAATAAAAACACTCTTAGAAGCAGCGGACAAAGCAGATGTAATTACGGAAGCTTACAGAAGTCTCCAAGAACATAAAGAAAAAGGTCACACAAAGTTGCAGGGTAGTAAAAGACAGTATACGTGGAACAGTGGAGATGGTCGTGGATATACTGGCAAGCCGATAGCCCGACAAAGTCAGGGGTATGTGGAATTTTCTCCGTCGGGAGGTGACGCATTCGAGGGTCAGGGAGGAAGTACAACATCGGCTAGAAATCGAGGTACAGGACAATGGAGACGTGGCGATTCCTATTATAACGGACAACGTGGTTCGAGAGGACGAGGATTCCCGTCTCGGGTAATATGCTACACATGTAACAAGCCTGGACACTTAAGTGGAGAGTGTAGGCAAGGCAGAAGAGTGGTGTCCCTCACAGTAAGTAAATACAGTCGTCCGTATGAGAGTTTACAGGAGGAATTGCCCCAGGTGATGACGTTCATTACGAAAGGCTATAACCCTTTCATTAGCAAAGGTATGGTGAGTATTGGGGCAGCCTGACCAACCAGTCACAATATTACGTGACACAGGAGCGAATCAGAGCTTAATACTGAAAAGCCTGATTCCTGAGTACACATCTTGTATAAACAGACAAATAATTAAGGTACGGGGTATAAATTCAGAGATGAATATACCTGTGTGTACAGTAAAGTTAACCTCTGATNGTACCTGGCCACACTGATACCTGGCCACACTGATAGCTGGCCACACTGGTACCTGGCCACACTGATACTGGCCACCTGGTACCTGGCCACACTGATACCTGGCCACACTGATACCTGGCACACTGATACCTGGCCACACTGGTACCTGGCCACACTGGTACCTGGCCACACTGATATCCTGGCCACACTGATACCTGGCCACACTGGTACCTGGCCACACTGGTACCTGGCCACACTGATACCTGGCCACACTGATACCTGGCCACACTGGTACCTGGCCACACTGGTACCTGGCCACACTGATACCTGGCCACACTGGTACCTGGCCACACTGATACCTGGCCACTGGTACCTGGCCACACTGATACCTGGCCACACTGATACCTGGCCACACTGATACCTGGCCACACTGATACCTGGCCACACTGATACCTGGCCACACTGATACCTGGCCACACTGATACCTGGCCACACTGATACCTGGCCACACTGATACCTGGCCACACTGGTACCTGGCCACACTGGTACCTGGCCACACTGATACCTGGCCACACTGATACCTGGCCACACTGATACCTGGCCACACTGGTACCTGGCCACACTGTACCTGGCCACACTGATACCTGGCCACACTGGTACCTGGCCACACTGGTACCTGGCCACACTGGTACCTGGCCACACTGATACCTGGCCACACTGGTACCTGGCCACACTGGTACCTGGCCACACTGGTACCTGGCCACACTGATACCTGGCCACACTGGTACCTGGCCACACTGGTACCTGGCCACACTGGTACCTGGCCACACTGATACCTGGCCACACTGATACCTGGCCACACTGGTACCTGGCCACACTGGTACCTGGCCACACTGATACCTGGCCACACTGATACCTGGCCACACTGGTACCTGGCCACACTGATACCTGGCCACACTGATACCTGGCCACACTGATACCTGGCCACACTGGTACCTGGCCACACTGGTACCTGGCCACACTGATACCTGGCCACACTGATACCTGGCCACACTGATACCTGGCCACACTGGTACCTGGCCACACTGATACCTGGCCACACTGGTACCTGGCCACACTGGTACCTGGCCACACTGATACCTGGCCACACTGATACCTGGCCACACTGGTACCTGGCCACACTGGTACCTGGCCACACTGATACCTGGCCACACTGATACCTGGCCACACTGTACCTGGCCACACTGGTACCTGGCCACACTGATACCTGGCCACACTGATACCTGGCCACACTGTACCTGGCCACACTGATACCTGGCCACACTGATACCTGGCCACACTGATACCTGGCCACACTGATACCTGGCCACACTGGTACCTGGCCACACTGATACCTGGCCACACTGATACCTGGCCACACTGATACCTGGCCACACTGGTACCTGGCCACACTGATACCTGGCCACACTGATACCTGGCCACACTGGTACCTGGCCACACTGGTACCTGGCCACACTGATACCTGGCCACACTGGTACCTGGCCACACTGATACCTGGCCACACTGATACCTGGCCACACTGATACCTGGCCACACTGATACCTGGCCACACTGATACCTGGCCACACTGATACCTGGCCACACTGGTACCTGGCCACACTGATACCTGGCCACACTGATACCTGGCCACACTGATACCTGGCCACACTGGTACCTGGCCACACTGATACCTGGCCACACTGGTACCTGGCCACACTGATACCTGGCCACACTGATACCTGGCCACACTGATACCTGGCCACACTGGTACCTGGCCACACTGATACCTGGCCACACTGATACCTGGCCACACTGGTACCTGGCCACACTGGTACCTGGCCACACTGATACCTGGCCACACTGATACCTGGCCACACTGATACCTGGCCACACTGATACCTGGCCACACTGGTACCTGGCCACACTGATACCTGGCCACACTGGTACCTGGCCACACTGGTACCTGGCCACACTGATACCTGGCCACACTGATACCTGGCCACACTGGTACCTGGCCACACTGGTACCTGGCCACACTGGTACCTGGCCACACTGATACCTGGCCACACTGGTACCTGGCCACACTGGTACCTGGCCACACTGGTACCTGGCCACACTGATACCTGGCCACACTGATACCTGGCCACACTGATACCTGGCCACACTGGTACCTGGCCACACTGATACCTGGCCACACTGATACCTGGCCACACTGGTACCTGGCCACACTGATACCTGGCCACACTGATACCTGGCCACACTGATACCTGGCCACACTGGTACCTGGCCACACTGATACCTGGCCACACTGATACCTGGCCACACTGATACCTGGCCACACTGATACCTGGCCACACTGATACCTGGCCACACTGGTACCTGGCCACACTGATACCTGGCCACACTGGTACCTGGCCACACTGATACCTGGCCACACTGTACCTGGCCACACTGATACCTGGCCACACTGGTACCTGGCCACACTGATACCTGGCCACACTGGTACCTGGCCACACTGATACCTGGCCACACTGATACCTGGCCACACTGGTACCTGGCCACACTGGTACCTGGCCACACTGGTACCTGGCCACACTGATACCTGGCCACACTGATACCTGGCCACACTGGTACCTGGCCACACTGGTACCTGGCCACACTGGTACCTGGCCACACTGATACCTGGCCACACTGATACCTGGCCACACTGATACCTGGCCACACTGGTACCTGGCCACACTGATACCTGGCCACACTGATACCTGGCCACACTGGTACCTGGCCACACTGGTACCTGGCCACACTGATACCTGGCCACACTGATACCTGGCCACACTGATACCTGGCCACACTGGTACCTGGCCACACTGGTACCTGGCCACACTGATACCTGGCCACACTGATACCTGGCCACACTGGTACCTGGCCACACTGATACCTGGCCACACTGATACCTGGCCACACTGATACCTGGCCACACTGATACCTGGCCACACTGGTACCTGGCCACACTGATACCTGGCCACACTGGTACCTGGCCACACTGATACCTGGCCACACTGATACCTGGCCACACTGATACCTGGCCACACTGGTACCTGGCCACACTGGTACCTGGCCACACTGATACCTGGCCACACTGGTACCTGGCCACACTGATACCTGGCCACACTGATACCTGGCCACACTGGTACCTGGCCACACTGATACCTGGCCACACTGGTACCTGGCCACACTGATACCTGGCCACACTGATACCTGGCCACACTGGTACCTGGCCACACTGGTACCTGGCCACACTGATACCTGGCCACACTGATACCTGGCCACACTGGTACCTGGCCACACTGATACCTGGCCACACTGGTACCTGGCCACACTGATACCTGGCCACACTGATACCTGGCCACACTGGTACCTGGCCACACTGGTACCTGGCCACACTGATACCTGGCCACACTGATACCTGGCCACACTGGTACCTGGCCACACTGGTACCTGGCCACACTGGTACCTGGCCACACTGATACCTGGCCACACTGGTACCTGGCCACACTGGTACCTGGCCACACTGGTACCTGGCCACACTGATACCTGGCCACACTGGTACCTGGCCACACTGGTACCTGGCCACACTGATACCTGGCCACACTGGTACCTGGCCACACTGATACCTGGCCACACTGATACCTGGCCACACTGGTACCTGGCCACACTGATACCTGGCCACACTGGTACCTGGCCACACTGATACCTGGCCACACTGATACCTGGCCACACTGATACCTGGCCACACTGGTACCTGGCCACACTGATACCTGGCCACACTGATACCTGGCCACACTGGTACCTGGCCACACTGATACCTGGCCACACTGGTACCTGGCCACACTGGTACCTGGCCACACTGATACCTGGCCACACTGGTACCTGGCCACACTGGTACCTGGCCACACTGATACCTGGCCACACTGGTACCTGGCCACACTGGTACCTGGCCACACTGGTACCTGGCCACACTGGTACCTGGCCACACTGATACCTGGCCACACTGATACCTGGCCACACTGGTACCTGGCCACACTGGTACCTGGCCACACTGATACCTGGCCACACTGGTACCTGGCCACACTGATACCTGGCCACACTGGTACCTGGCCACACTGATACCTGGCCACACTGATACCTGGCCACACTGGTACCTGGCCACACTGGTACCTGGCCACACTGATACCTGGCCACACTGATACCTGGCCACACTGGTACCTGGCCACACTGATACCTGGCCACACTGGTACCTGGCCACACTGATACCTGGCCACACTGATACCTGGCCACACTGATACCTGGCCACACTGATACCTGGCCACACTGGTACCTGGCCACACTGATACCTGGCCACACTGGTACCTGGCCACACTGGTACCTGGCCACACTGATACCTGGCCACACTGATACCTGGCCACACTGGTACCTGGCCACACTGGTACCTGGCCACACTGATACCTGGCCACACTGGTACCTGGCCACACTGATACCTGGCCACACTGGTACCTGGCCACACTGATACCTGGCCACACTGATACCTGGCCACACTGGTACCTGGCCACACTGATACCTGGCCACACTGGTACCTGGCCACACTGGTACCTGGCCACACTGGTACCTGGCCACACTGATACCTGGCCACACTGGTACCTGGCCACACTGGTACCTGGCCACACTGATACCTGGCCACACTGATACCTGGCCACACTGGTACCTGGCCACACTGGTACCTGGCCACACTGATACCTGGCCACACTGGTACCTGGCCACACTGATACCTGGCCACACTGATACCTGGCCACACTGATACCTGGCCACACTGGTACCTGGCCACACTGATACCTGGCCACACTGATACCTGGCCACACTGGTACCTGGCCACACTGATACCTGGCCACACTGGTACCTGGCCACACTGGTACCTGGCCACACTGGTACCTGGCCACACTGATACCTGGCCACACTGGTACCTGGCCACACTGGTACCTGGCCACACTGATACCTGGCCACACTGATACCTGGCCACACTGGTACCTGGCCACACTGATACCTGGCCACACTGGTACCTGGCCACACTGGTACCTGGCCACACTGATACCTGGCCACACTGGTACCTGGCCACACTGGTACCTGGCCACACTGGTACCTGGCCACACTGATACCTGGCCACACTGGTACCTGGCCACACTGGTACCTGGCCACACTGGTACCTGGCCACACTGATACCTGGCCACACTGGTACCTGGCCACACTGATACCTGGCCACACTGGTACCTGGCCACACTGATACCTGGCCACACTGATACCTGGCCACACTGGTACCTGGCCACACTGATACCTGGCCACACTGGTACCTGGCCACACTGGTACCTGGCCACACTGGTACCTGGCCACACTGATACCTGGCCACACTGGTACCTGGCCACACTGGTACCTGGCCACACTGATACCTGGTCACACTGGTACCTGGCCACACTGGTACCTGGCCACACTGGTACCTGGCCACACTGATACCTGGCCACACTGGTACCTGGCCACACTGATACCTGGCCACACTGGTACCTGGCCACACTGATACCTGGCCACACTGATACCTGGCCACACTGGTACCTGGCCACACTGCTACCTGGCCACACTGATCCCTGGCCACACTGGTACCTGGCCACAGTGATACCTGGCCACACTGGTACCTGGCCACACTGATACCTGGCCACACTGGTACCTGGCCACACTGATACCTGGCCACACTAATACCTGGCCACACTGATACCTGGCCACACTGATACCTGGCCACACTGATACCTGGCCACACTGATATCTTGCCACACTGATACCTGGCCACACTATTTAAAAGAGAGAGAGAAAGACCTGGGGGAAGGGCCACTTCTCCTCTGCCCGAAACGCAGTGCGTAATAGTGGCTTTAGGCATTGTATGTACTAGCTCTATCTATAAATCTTTATCTATAATCTATAAAGCTCTATCTTTACAGTCTCCGTGGTGTAGTGGTAAGACACTCGCCTGGCGTTCCGCGAGCGCTATGTCATGGGTTTGTATCCTGGTCGGGGAGGATTTACTGGGCGCAATTCCTTAACTGTAGCCTCTGTTTAACGCAACAGTAAAATGTGTACTTGGTTGTAACAACGATTCTTCGCGGCTGGGGATCGTATTCCAGGGACCTGCCCGAAACGCTACGCGTACTAGTGGCTGTACAAGAATATAACAACTCTTGTATATATCTCAAAAAAAAAAATCAATCCATTAATGTAACATCACTTGTATGTATGTACCTCCTTACCTGAATAAACATATTTATTTTATTTATTTATTTATTTGATATCACGCCAGACCTGGACCTAGATTCACGAAGCTCCATGTAAGCTCCTCTTCGTAAGTAGGTTTGCTACGAAGGTTCCTAAGTAAGCCCTAAGAAGATGCTTAGGTGCAATTCACGTTCGTCCACTTAGGAAGACATTTGTTGGTTCACCTGCGTGCCGATAGAGGTCACTACAGTGTTTCGTTTAGCCAATCAGAGAGCAGCAACATTCTTCATATTGAAGATTTAGCGCTGGCTTATCGGAGCTCTACTGCCTCCTATTTACGTCGATTTTTCTTATAAAATTAGTGTATTTCGAAGTAAAACAATGTTTTTTCAACTTCTACATCCAGCATCGACATTGTAGTAAACAAATATGTTATATTTGTTGTTTACCAGTGTAATTCTAAGAGATACTGTGTAGCTGTCCATGTTGCTCGGAAGATGCGCTGACAATTATTGTATATATTACTGAATTTACCCAAGGGCCACTAACTATCTGGTGGCCTCGAAGAGGACAGAAAGCCGGCGGCTTGTTAAGGGCCCGCCAATTGTCTTAATGGTATTTTTTAGCTGGAATTTGGCATTTACGGCTTCAGCGGGTAGGCGGTTCCATGGGTTTATAGTCCTCTTGGTGGAAAAAACATTTGTTTTCAGTCCTACTTGAGAGAACATACTCTCCAACACTATATCTGTGATTGCCCTGTTATCAGTGACGTCATACCAATGGTATGAGGTACTTTGAGCTCTGTAATTACTTCATACACACAGGAATATGGAAGATATTCTTGTGCTGCACCCAGATTTTGCCAGTGGAGGCTAATAGATCAGCCTTAGTATTTGTTCTCTCCTGAATACATGTATGACTGGCCATCCTGTGAGGTGAGGATGTTGATGAGCTTGTAGCTGGTTTTTGATCTACACTGTGTGGTCCTTCATACAGAATAGGGAAGCAGCACATTGCTGTGTATACCTAAACATGTTAAAAAATACATTGTTTGAGAGGAGTCTTGTAGAAACTGGTAACAGTAATTATAATATAATGTTTCCATGATTCAGTGCTTACCTCTTGTGAAAATCGCGAAGAGTTGTTTAGTCAGAGTTGATTTGTTTTTTGTATTGAGGCTGGTATTTTGTACCTTGATTCCATGTATGTCTAACCATACTGTGAGATGGGAGTTTAGATAAACTTATAGCTAGTTTTTTATCTACACTGTGTAATATTTCATATAGAATAGGGTAGCAGCACATTGCTGTGTATACCTAATCTTTTTAATAAAAAAAATCAGTAATAAAGATTCTAAATTATAGTTTGTATTATTATAAATACTGTATTATCCTTATTAAATCATGTTAACTATGGATCATTAAGATCTCATGTTGATATGTAATAGTCATATTTCTTTTGAACTATCTAATAATTTTTTAATCATTCATTATATTGTGCATTATGTCTCAGTTTTTTCACTTCCTTGGATATACTGTACAGTACAAAAGATAGGATAAAAATAAACCAGTAATATTTCTTTCATTATATTTTTATATTTAAATAACTGCATCAATAATTTTACAGCTGACAAGATTTGTTTTACCATACAGGTGCATTATTTGTTAAAAAAAAAATTGGTTTATTGTTACACACAATGGTGCTACATAGCCTTCCCAGCTTGGTGCCTTCTTTTAATACTTACTTACTGATTAATAAATAAATTTTATGCAGGAAAAGTACATACAGTTGATTTACAAACATAATGTTGGATTTATAGACAGAGCTAGTACATACAATACCTAAAGCCACTAATACTCATAGCATTTTGGGCAAAGTGTGGGGGAAAAAAAACACTTAGACTAAAACTTAATAGTAAGTGGGATTAGGTATAAATTGTGTTGAAAGAAGGAATAAAAAATAATAAAAAAAGGGGGGTAACAGCAGAAATCAGCAATTGTACACATTGGTGAACAGCATTGTTTAAAAAATAGCAAGACATGGGTTGACATTTAGGGGTAAGGTAGGTTACATGGAGTTAAATAGGTAGTACTTGGTTTTACTCTTAAACTGGTTGAGAGAGGTACAGCCTTTGACATGATTTGGGAGGTCATTCCACATTCTGGGTCCCTTGATTTGTAGAGCACTTCTAGTTTGGTTACACACAGCCAAATTGTGTAACAGGAAGAGGTCTTGGCCACAAATTTGTTCCATGCTAAATGTAGAGGAATCAGCTGAGTATTCCTCAAATAAAATAAGTTGCCTCAGCTTATAAGGTAAATAAAATAAGCATTTCTCAAATAAGTAGCTGCCTCACCTCACTGCCTTACTGCTACATAGCCTTCCCGGCATGGTGCCTTCTTTTGATAATTACTTGTTCCACACCCAAATTGTATAACAGGAAGAGGTCTTGGACCCCTACTTCCCTCTCTCTTTTTTAATAGTCCATATAGTCATAATTATAGCTTTAAGTATTCAATGAATAAAGTTTTTGACATTTTTACCCTTCTCCTTACCTAACATTATTTGTGCAGCATATTTTTATTTTATGTCTCACCAGATTTAATTTCAAAATAAAGCCAAACTAAATAAATTAGAAATGGGTATGTATAGCTAAGGTACACCCTTACTACTAGGTGAACAGGGGCATTTGGTGATAGTAAATGATCCCATCTGGCAGGGCTCATCACCTTCTCTCATATTTCATGTTCACCAGTGTTTATTTACTTAATAACTACGGGTATAATATCTTGCTATTATAAAACTAATTCTACTATCATAAAAGACATATTTACTTTAAGTTTCAAGCAGAGAATGCATATATAACTAACACGAAGGACTCCTCTTCACGACATTCAATTTTTATAATCTTTTGTTTATGTTCCAAAATCTCAAAATCTATCCCAGTGTTATGTAGTAGAGAAAAATTGAGTTATATCCAGTTTACATAAAGCTACGAGTGGTCGACACCACACTTAGCTGACGGACCAAACTTACGAAGGTTTTTCCACTTAGTGTAGCTACCTGAATACCGACGTAGCCGCCACGAAGGCGCTAAGAAGGAAAACATTCGTAAGTACCTTCGTGAATCTGGCCCCTGTCCCCTGTAGCTCATATCAAGAGGATAACATCAGCAGCATATGCCAGGTTGGCTAACATAAGAACGGCCTTTAGAAACTTGTGTAAGGAATCTTTCAAAACATTATATACCACATATGTCAGACCAATCCTGGAGTATGCGGCTCCAGCATGGAGTCCATATCTAGGCAAGCATAAGACTAAACTGGAAAAGGTTCAAAGGTTTGCCACCAGACTAGTACCCGAGCTGAGAGGTATGAGCTACGAGGAGAGACTACAGGAATTGAACCTCACTTCGTTGGAAGACAGAAGAGTTAGGGGGGACATGATCACCACATTCAAGATTCTCAAGGGAATCGACAGGGTTGATAAAGACAGGCTATTTAACACAAGAGGCACACGCACTAGAGGACAGGTGGAAACTGAGTGCCCAAATGAGCCACAGAGATATTAGAAAGAACTTTTTATGTGTCAGAGTGGTTGAGAAATGGAATGCATTAGGAAGTAATGTGGTGGAGGCTGACTCCATACACAGTTTCAAGTGTAGATATGATAGAGCCCAATAGGCTCAGGAACCTGAACACCTGTTGATTGACGGTTGAGAGGCGGGACCAAAGAGCCAGAGCTCAACCCCCGCAAGCACAACTAGGTGAGTACACTGATACCTGGCCACACTGATACCTGGCCACACTGATATCTTGCCACAGTGATACCTGGCCACACTGACACCTGGCCACACTGATACCTGGCCACACTGATACTTGGTTACATTGATACCTTGCCACAGTAATTTCTGGCCACATTGATACATGGCCACAATGATACAGGGTCACACTGATACCTAGTCATGCTGATATCTGGCCGCAATGATACCTGGCACAGTGTTACCTGGTCACAGTAATACTTAGCCACCGTGATACCTGGACACGCTAATACCTGGCCACACGAATACCTGGCCATAGTCATAACTGGCCACAGACATACCTGGCCACAGTCATAACTGGCCACAGACATACCTGGCCGAAGTCATACCTGGCCACAGTCATACCTGGCCACAGACATACCTGGCCACAGTCATACCTGGCCACAGTCATACCTGGCCACATATTCTTTGCCTTTTGGGGGGGGGGGTTGAATGTAGACACAGATGTAGTTTCGTTGATTTATTGGCTAAGGCACAAGATATATATCTGGCCAGCCGAGGTCCTCACTACTGTGGGTCTGTGGAGAAGACTGACTACCGCAAGCATGGCTGGTGGCTGAGAATCTGGCATGACGTCAGAGGCCTACTCGGCTGTGATTGGTTATGTTCCAACTGGCGGGGAATTTGAATATAACACACAGTCATACCTGGCCACAGTCATACCTGGCCACAGTCATATCTGGCCACAGTCATACCTGGCCACAGTCATACCTGGCCAGGACACAGACATACCTGGCCACAGTCATACCTGGCCACAGTCATACCTGGCCACAGACATACCTGGCCACAGTCATTCCTGACCACAGTCATATCTGGCCACAGACATACCTGGCCACAGTCATACCTGGCCACAGTCATACCTGGCCACAGACATACCTGGCCACAGTCATACCTGGCCACAGTCATAACTGGCCACAGACATACTTGGCCACAGACATACCTGGCCACAGTCATATCTGGCCACAGTCATACCTGGCCACAGACATACCTGGCCACAGACATACCTGGCCACAGTCATACCTGGCCACAGTCATACCTGGCCACAGTCATACCTGGCCACAGTTATACCTGGCCACAGTCATACCTGGCCACAGTCATACCTGGCCACAGTCATACCTGGCCACAGACATACCTGGCCACAGACATACCTGGCCACAGTCATACCTGGCCACAGTCATAACTGGCCACAGACATACCTGGCCACAGTCATACCTGGCCACAGACATACCTGGCCACAGTCATACCTGGCCAGTCATACCTGGCCACAGTCATACCTGGCCACAGTCATACCTGGCCACAGTCGTACCTGGCCACAGTCATAACTGGCCACAGACATACCTGGCCACAGTCATACCTGGCCACAGACATACTTGGCCACAGACATACCTGGCCACAGTCATACCTGGCCACAGACATACCTGGCCACAGTCATACAGGAGGGATACGTGACACCAGACATACAGGAGGGATACCTGGCCACAGTCATACAGGAGGGAAACCTGGCCACAGACAAACAGGAGGGATACCTGGCCACAGTCATACAGGAGGGATACCTGGCCAAAGACATACAGAAGGATACGTGGCCACAGGCATACAGAAGTGGTTGCTGGCCACAGACATACAGAATTGGTAGCTGGCCACAGACATACAGGAAGCATACCTTGCCACAAACTTACAGAAGAGATACCTGGCCACATACATAAAGGAAGATACCTGGCCACAGGCATACAAGAGGGATACCTGGCAACAGACATACAGGAGGGATTCCTGGCCTTAGGCATACAAGAGAGATACATGGCCACAGGCATACAGGAGGGATACCTGTCCACAGTCATACAGGAGGGATACCTGGCCAAAGACATACAGAAGGATACCTGACCACAGACATACTGGAGGAATACATGGCCACAGGCATACAGAAGTGATTCCTGGCCTCATATGTACAGAAGGGATAACTGGCCACAAACATACATGAGGGATACCTGTTTACCGACATACAGGTGGGATACCTGGCCACAGAAAAACCGGAAGAAGACCTGGCCACAGACGTACAGAAGTGGTAACTGGCCACAGACATACAGAAGTGATACCTGGTCAATAACATAGAGTAGAAGAGGAAGCTGAGTCGAGGGAGGGGAAGACGTACCGCGCGCGCTCCGTTAAAATCGTGACATTAACTGGATTTCTTAGGACCACAGCCTTGGATTACCGATTACAGGCATAACAAATGCATAGTGATCCGCTGGAAAATTTGAAAACAGTCATTATCAATGGAACTTTCTGTTAATAGAGAATAAACGGGAGACCACGTCTGAGCCAGTGCACGAGGCTTTGTGTACATGCGTGTACGAGGAAAAATAGTGAATGGTGATTCGTGGAACAGTGAAGTGGAACGGGTATCACAACAACATATAAGTTGGAAGTGAAGGAAAATTGTGCATATAATATTATAAATATAGAATGCTAGAAATATAGAATAGTGGCAAGAGGCGGCATCAGTAGGCTGTTTCCACAAGCCACGCGAGGCCTACCCCAGGGCACGTCCCACAGGGATAAAATACAGAAAATATATAGTGTACTATGGAAATGTGAATCTAATAATTAGTAATAAAGTGAGTGAGTACCATTGCAAGCCGGAAATTAGGCGGAAAATTCCTTGTAAGAATACAAGCAAAGAATAAATCAGTGTCATAAATCGAGTAACTGGAAACCGGTGACATCAACCTGGGACGACAAGAGGTCACCTGTACCGCACCGGGGACCAGCTTCGCTACCCTACGCTAAGTACCTCCCTTAAAGTTTGAACAAAATAACATACATAATATTACAAATATACGGTATACATATAATATTATAAATATTAAATATATAAATATATACATATAATTTTATAAAGAGTTAAAAGGACTGACATCAACAAGTGATCCACATAGTAAACCACAAATACAACACAATACATCAGACAATGGAGAGTGTGGCGAGTGCTCGGGAGTACTGGGAAAACGTACTGTAGGCGTAACGTGTTGCATCTGTAACATAAGATTCCACCTGGGCTGTACAGAAGTATCTCCAGGATGCACAAAAAGGCAAGGAATTTACTGGGTCTGCAAAGATGACAGATTAATGTTAGAGAACATAACTAAACTGATGAAAAACATTCCCGAGTCACAGAGATTACCATTCACAGACAAGCTACCAGTGATATATGCGGACTGGGAAAAGACAACATTGGTTAACGACCAAAACCCAGGAACAGATAGTTTAGAGAACCGCAGCAGTAATGTGGAGGAGAGGGTATTGTAGTACATAATAGCAGCAATAATGCAGAGTCAGCTAATATAAACGATGAGAGCAACAGTGAGACAGAGTGCATAAATGAAGGAATTGGGACGAAAAGCGGAGATGGCTCCAATAACTCCGTGTGTAGTGGTAAGACACTCGCCTGGCGTTCCGCGAGCGCTATGTCATGGGTTCGTATCCTGGCCGGGAGGATTTACTGGGCGCAATTCCTTAACTGTAGCCTCTGTTTAACGCAACAGTAAAATGTGTACTTGGATGAAAAAACGATTCTTCGCGGCAGGGAATCGTATTCTAGGGACCTGCCGAAACGCTACGCGTACTAGTGGCTGTACAAGAATGTAACAACTCTTGTATATATCTCAAAAAAAAAAAAAAAAAAAAAAAAAATAAAGAGGTAGACAAGACAGACCAGATATAAATACCTTGAAAATCGCAAAACCGGAACACATTTGCAAATTCTACGCTAAAGAAATATGCAAATATGGAAAATTAAGAACAAAATGCCATTTTCTGCATCCTCGAAAATGCAGGAACATGTTGGGGAGGGGTACATGCCGTTTTTGGAACAGGGTGTAGATACTTCCACCCAAATTATGTCAATTTTCAATTAGGGACAAAAAATGCTACAATCTTCAGTGTCCGGCATTCCACTTGAGAGGTACACAGCGTTATAGACGGGATGATCAATATGACACTACTGGCAATTTTTAGAGGAAGGCAGAAATAGAGCAAAAAATATAAGAGAGAGGAACAGTCAGATGGAACCACTACAGGATTACAGAGGGGAAGGGAGATACCCATAAGACTGGAATACACATTACCAACAAACACACAGGTACTACACCACACAACACTCGCCCCACTACCGAAACTGGACGAATCACTTCGAAAACAACACACCCTGGACGCAAACACAGTGGCCCCCTTACCGAAGCCTCAGATATTAACACCAAGTAAGGCATCCTGCACTTCCACTACCACGATAACATCATTTATATTTGCCAACATTCAAGGTATAAAAACACGCAAATCCAACAAAGTTCACATTATAGATGGTCTCCTTCATGAGACAAATGCAGTGTTTGCAGCCCTAACAGAAACCCACACAAAGGACTACCATGATGGGAAATATGGATCTCAGAGTACAATCTTTTCAGATGTGATAGGAAACACCGGCTCCAGGGTGGGGTCAGCCTATACATCAAAGACACACTCATCTGTACTGAGCTGCTAAACACCTCAAATGATATGGTGGAAGTGCTGATAATCAAAATAGAGATTCTAAATGTACTTATTGTCCTTGTATATAAGTCACCGGAGGCAAACCCTCAGCAGTTTAAAGACCAACTAATGAAAGTAGAACACTGCTTGGAAAACCTCACAAATCCAGCTCCGAACATCATCCTGCTTGGGGACTTCAACCTACGGCACCTGAAATGGAAGCACCTGGCTAATACAGTAATATCAGAAAGAATACCAGGAAGTAGCCTTAATGAACAGGCACATGCAAATGACCTGCTACGGATGTGCGACAGTTTGCCTTAAACCAGCAAATAGTAGAACCAACTAGGAAGGAGAACACGCTGGACCTCATTTTCACTAATAATGATGAATTGATCAGGAACATAATGATTACAAATACCTGTTACTCAGATCACAACTTAATTGAAGTTATGACAACCATGGGGAATAGACCTTCAAAACCAGTCCAGATTCCCGGTGGAGGAGATTTCAGCAAATTCAACTTCAATAATAAACAGATAAACTGGGAGCAAATAAACCAGGACTTCACAGAAATAAACTGGAAGAACAGCTAGAAATGCGAACCTGAACCAGTGCCTGGAAAAAATAAGCTCAGTAGCACTAGAAATATGTACAAACCGCATCCCCCTAAGAAAAAAGAGGAGAGATGCAGATTGGAACGAGAACGTCGTTCCTATAGAGGCGAAGAAAACGAATCGCGGAACAACTTGAGAGTCGCACCCTATCTCAGGAACGGCGAAGAGGTTAGGTACGAAAATAGGAACAATTGAACTCAAGCTACAAGAATCATACAAAACCCAGGAGAGGCAAAGAGAGCAAAAGGCCTCAGTGAAATAGAGAGAACCGAAATATTTTTTCTCCTATGCAAAATCAAGATCAAAAACCCCATCTAGTATCGGGCCCTGCGAAAGGGGATGGAACTTTCACCGATGACAACAAAGAAATGAGCGAGCTACTGAGGAAGCAGTACGACTCTGTTTTCAGCGAGCCATTAAACGCACTAAAGATCGATAACCCAAATGAATTTTCATGGATATGATACCAACATCAAATCATATATCAGACGTCACCCTATCCCACTGGATTTTGAAGAAGCCATAAACAGTATGCCTATGCACTCTGCACAGGCCCGGATTCTTGGAACTCCATATTCATCAAGAACTGTACAAAAAACACTANTCAACCATTTTAACGTGGATCATGATGCATGTGCCAGCCAAGACTTGACCTATACCTGAGTAACTTGACCTAAGTTACTCAGTCACAGAATGATTCTGTAAACTCAGAAATATTTAAGAACAGATGGTATTATAAGTAGCTGGTTCCATAAGACTACGCATGTAAAATAAATATAAATTTAATCATATTATGTCATTCAAGATCAAGACGACTTCGAATGTACAGTGGGGATCACTGAGGGTCATAGTGACTTGTGACTGTTGAGTTACTGGACATCAACCCAACTGTTATCATCATGATCGACTCAAATCGAATGATAAATAACTGTAATTACTCAGAATTAAAATATTGGTGAAGTTTCAATTTACAGTTGAGCAGCGACTCAGATGGTCGTGTGCTCTGTTGAACAGTATCCTTGTTTTGTGAAACTGATGGTAAAGTTGACTCTGTTGAACTTAAATGTTCAGCTAATTCTAGAGGTACCAACTTCTCCAATGTTTTCAAGGTAGTAGTGCCTCGACACAAAACCTTTACTATTCGTAGGATACCGTCACGATCTGGATGGACAACGACAATCTTGCCTATAGGCCACTCTGACCTGGGTCCATCACTCTCGACTAACACTAGGTCTCCTGGTTTCAGTTGAACTTTATTATAGGGGCTCGAAGCTCCATAATGGTATTCTCTCAGAGCGGTGAGATATTCACAAGTTCATACTTCATTGCACTTCTCTATTATCCTTGAAAGATGTTTATAACTTTCCACAAGTCACTCCTATCAATATGTGAAGGGTCAGCTGGATCCTCGTCTGCTAGAGATATTAGCGGGCTCAGAAAACCACCATGAATTAAGTGCGAGGGACTCGGGGGTTCTCTCTGGGAGAGGTCATCTGAAAGGTAGGTCAATGATCTGTTGTTGACTCGTGCCTCAATTTCTGTGACAAGGGTTGCAGTTCAGTGAGATTAATTTTCTGCCGATGTAAGGCCTTTCTTAGGCATTTCTTGACAGTTCCCACCATCCGCTCGTAAAAACCATCTTGCCAAGGGGCGGTGAAATATAAATCTTTGGGAGGTATATATTTCCAGTGGCATTGTCTCTGTTTTAATACTGATTATACCTCTGGATGGTTCCATATCTCTCGTAGACAGACTTCTCCGGCCACAAAATTTGACCAATTATCTGAAATCATCAATCTGGGGCAGGATCTGCGCGCAGCATATCTACGAAAACCTTGGATAAATGCTTCTGCACTCACGTCAAAAGTTAGTTCTAAGTGTACGCCTCGTGTGGTTGCACACGTGAAGAGGCAAATGTAGGCTTTCACCAGAATTTTATCTGGCGTGCCTGTTAACATTAAGGCTCCTGTATAGTCAACACCTGTTGTCTCAAAGGACGAAGGTGAACAATTCGTTCCTTAGGAAGTGGTGAAGGTCCTTGGTAGGACACACTCGAGCGTCATATCTTCTATAGACTTCACAAGATTTATTAAGTGATTTGACAGTTTGGCGACCTTGGGAAACCAAAATTTCTGTCGAAGATCGGTAAGAGTGTCTAACACTCCACCATGTAAAGTGCCATATTGATGGTGATGTAAAACTATAAGTTTGGTGACATGGCAAAAGTATTGGATTTTTAGTCTCCAAGTGAATCTGTGCATGAAGCAGACGTCCTCCACACCTCAGTATATTATGGTGATTTGAATCACACCAGATGCCCAGTGACGTAGTTAGTATGTCTGGAAGATGTTCATACTCATTTCCATAAGCCTCTTGTTGAGCACATTTGATCAAATATTTGATAGGTCTGGGAAATCGATATCTAATTCTTATCTTATTAAAAAAATCAAATACGTGTGCAGTTACTCTTAGTAACTTACTTAAACTAGAATAATTATGAGGATTGATAGCCAAGGATCAAGGAGGTTCTGGGTCCACCGTGGGTGCAGTGATATTGGTCACTATGACTTGTGGCTTTTGTTCAGGCCACTGACCACTAATCAGCCATGGGGGGGGGGGGTTCCATTAAACAACATCTGAGCCTTAATTAGCTGTTTAGATGTTAAACCGCTTGATAGGTAATGAGCTGGATTGTCCTTAATAGGAACATGTTTCAATTTATATCCAGCAGATAATTCATGTATTTCCTTGACTCGGTTGCTACCGTAGGGAGTTTTGTTGTTATTATTTCTTACCCATTGTAAGACTGCCTCATTGTCTGACCACACTATCTCACCAAAGTGAATATTACTGAGTGTCTTGGTCAGGCAATGAGCCAACCTTACACCTACTAACAAGGCAATCGGCTCCATTTGGGGTTTGGACCTCCTTTTAACTGGGGCAACTCTTGCCTTTGAAGTAAGCAGAATTGACTGTTGTGTATTAACTAAATAGGCTACTGCGCCATATGCTTTGCCTGATGCATCACAGAACACATGTAAATCTGTGGGTGAGTTTAGTCCTAAGGCGTAACGTGGAAATTTCAGAACACTTAATTGATTAAAATCCGTTGTTAGTATCTGCCATTTGTATTGCAGCTCAATTGGTGATGGATCATCCCAACCCACATTTTTCTGCCAGCACTCCTGCATGAGGACTTTGCTCCTAATTAAAATAGGACTAAGCAAGCCTAAAGGGTCAAATGGTTGACTGACATATGAGTGCAATTTTCTCATAGTTAGGGGTGATTTATTAGTTTGTACTGACTTGACATTCAACTCGTCAGTAATTGTGCTCCATTCATGCCCAGAATTTTTAATTTATTAGGTACCTGATAGCCAGGAAATTCTTTCTTGATTATCTGGTTTAATTGTTGGTTATTGGAGGTCCATGATTGTAAAGGCATACTGGCCCCTAGCAGCTCACGGTTAGCCTCATGGTAAATTTCTACCAATTTAATTTCATCATTAGTAGTTCCTTGGAAGTTGTCCACGTACAAGTTGTTACTAATTTCAGCCTTATAGGAACTCTTCGATTTCTTCAGATGAGTGTCCAAGGTAGCTTGGAGTAAAAATGGTGACGAAGTGGCTCCGAATAGCACCGAGGCAAACCGGTAGGTGATGACGTCACTATTAGGATCCCGTGGATCCTTTACCCAGAGAAATTTAGAAAAGTCACGATCCTCTTTTTGCAAGCCTACTCTTAAAAAGGTTTACTGATATCTGCAGTATAGGCGAAAATGCCAGAACGGAATCGTAACAGTACAGCTTGTATCCTCTGTTTTAGGCTAGGTCCAGTTTGTAGACAATAATTTAATATGCTGTCTGTTCTTATTGTGGCACTGTAGTTGAAGATTATTCTTATTGGTGTCGTCACTGACTCTTTCATGACAGCATGATGTGGTACATAATGACCCGTTTTATAGTCATCTTTATCAACAACTTCTATAAATTTACTGTTAAGTTGTTGTTGTATTAATTCATGATAGAGTTTCAGTTTATCTGGTTGTTTCTGTAACCTTGCAAATTGAGATTTTAATTGGGATGCTGCCATAAAATAATTTACTGGGAGTTGTGGGTGATTCAACTTTCATGGTAGCTTCATCCAATACTGTTTATCTTTGTACACAACAGTATCTGTTGTGTACTGTTATTGTGTCAGTATCTGTTATTTGATATTGCTGGTAAGTCCATGTATCATGTGGACTAGGCTTTTCAGGGACTATACCCAAGGTGTCTAAATCCAACAATTTATGTACCGGGGATCAGACTAATTATCCTCAGATATGTCTCTGATCTGTAGGGGGTGACTGTTCCGACCCTAGTCACGCCACTATAGCATTATTTGGGTGTTTGCCAGTTGAAGTAGAATTTTGCTGAAAAAGCACCGGTTCTGTTAGCAACTTGTCTCCAGCTGATGACAACAAATTCATACCATGTTGTATAGTGCATCCATTTATAAATCTATAATAGTAATCAGCTCCAATAAGGATCCCACTGTCACTGAGACAATCTGAGTTTATTTTGTAGTCATCTAGTCTCATGCTGTATGCTTGATGTTTAACAGTGTGAGCAAGACCTGAAACCTGCAGGTCAGAAGGAATCTTGTCCACAACTACTGTTTGTATTTGGCTGGTGGAGCCTCCCTGGCATACCAATAACTTAACTACTTGGTAGTCCTGAGGTCCACTATTTGTCAGGAATCCAAAGATATTTAATTTTACTCCATTGTCGGTTTTCAATTTCAACTGCTCAACTAAGTGTTGTGTAATAAAGGTCTTCTTTGAACCTTGGTCAAGAAGATCTTGAGTGTTAACTCTAGATTTCTTGCTAATTAACTTTGATTGAGCTGTGGGTAATGTAGTAGTATTACCCGACTCAGATGCAAGCACATTAATTTCCTGGTGCAATTTGCAGTATTGTTCTGATGTAGAATTTGTAATTGTAACATCTCATTTGTAAGTGAGAAGTTCTTGTTCACAGAACAAACACTTTCTCTCTTTTGCAGGATTTGTCATCTTCGTAGACGCATCAACTACAGTCTCAGAAGGCGTTACAGAATAAATACCTACATTAATATTGTTTTTAGTGAATGGAGTAGCTTTAGGTTTGTGTTTGTTGGACTTAATTACAGTCGATTTTGTTTTTGCTGAATTCTCAGCATTAGGCTGCTTGGACTCGGGTTTAATCCTATCATGAATCTTTAGCCTATTAACCGTGTTTCTAATCCCTCAAATATTTGATCGAGAGTGAGAAACTCGGTTTTGTAGTGAGAGCAGATTTCTGCTAAAATATTACGAGGAAGTTTCCTCTGGATATAGAGGAAGTTTCCTCTGGAGAAGCAACTTAATTGACCATTCGGAAGTTGATACATAAAACTTAGTACCTAAAGCTTTCACATGAGACTCTACCTCCAACCTAAATTTCTGGAGGGAGTCTGGTCAGTTACTGGGTGAATTTATATCTAATAATTGATAATTCGTATAGTCAATATTGACTTATTAAATATGTGCATAGGTGACATACTAAACATAATAGCTTCCCTTGAAAAGCTTCATAGAAAATACCGACCTTATCTAACCTACTTAGTATGTTAAGATAAGCATCTTATTACTTCGTAATTACAATTATTACCTAACCTATACCTATAATAGTTTAAATAACAATTGTAATTACGAAGCTATAAGATGCTTATTTTAACATACTAAGTAGGTTAGGTAAGGTCGGTGTTTTCCATGAAGCTTTTCAAGGGAAACTATTATGTTTAGTATGTCACACATATGCACGTAACTAATAAGTCAATATTGACTATACGAATTTGCGAGGACGGGTTGGGTTGTAACACACTGGATTGAGATAGTTAACTTTGTATTTACTCTGTTTGTCTACTAAATCAGTTAAAACATTAAGTTTATCCTGGGTGTCATCTTCGTACTGAGATGTTTCTGCTATGGCTTGGCCTATTTCCTCAAGCTCAATTTCTGCAGCATTTAGCACATTGATATAGGACACAATTACAGACTTAATTTGGTCAAATTTAAGATCAGCTACTCTCAGATATACCTCTAATTTATGGTAATCAATGGGAGTCGCTTTGGATAAGGTTTCAGACTTATTGAGCAGTCTGGTTAAATGGCATTTAGGACCTGTTAAGGTTCTTCTTAATTTCTCAGGAGTAGCCATGGTGACTTTATGTTCAAGTTTTATGGGACTTGAATAAGTGTTACTGAAGTAACTTGGATACTTGCCCATTCGCTGGCAAATATCGTAAGGATAGCCTAATATGTTCTGACTAGGCTACACACTACCTCTTTGGAGGTTACACTTACCTATCTAACAAGAAGTAATTAAGATTTGAGTAATACTTGAATGTCACTATTGGAAGTACGTTTGGCTAGTTCTTCATTATCACCATTCGATGGGATAGTGGCATTCACTAGCACTCAAAAAATGTACACAAAATAATATAGTAAATTACACAATAAATGGTTATGTATCCCACCCTGTTTTAGGGTCAGCACAATCTATATAAATAAAAATGGAAATGTTCGTGTGTCCATAACCGCTAATCTCTGAAAGTTCTTCATCGATTGATTTTAAATTTTCACACAACGTTTCATTCGCATCCGAGCAGGTTTTTATATACGTACTATAAAGATGTCACGTCTAAGACGATAAAAAGAACATGCTTTTTCTGAAAAACTGCTTTTTTATGTGATTTTCATGTGAGAGAAATCTTCGAAACCTCTTTACCGATTGCTTTGAAATTTTGACACAAAGTTGCATTCAAATAGGCGCGTCTTTTCATATATCCACTATATACATGCCTCACCTGTGACAGGAAAAACATGTTTTTTTTTTAAAAAACAGCGCCATCTGTTGCACATAATAGCAACACCCATGCTATACTAAATGTGTCACAAATTCTATTTCAATGTTTCCGATTGCATTGATAAATTTTATTTTCATAGATTTCGATTTATTTTATTTTTTATTGAATTTGTGTGACATTGTGTTGGAATTGAGCTCCGTTGTTTACCACACCGTACATTTTGTAAGTATAAGTATGTGGTGATCTCACAAATGTTAACAACTACAGACCTATATCAATCCTGCCTAACTTGTCAAAAATATTTGAAAAACTAATCTACAAGCAGCTTTACTCTTATCTAGCCAAACACAATATACTTAGCTCTTGTCAATATGGCTTCAGACCCAAAAAAGCACTAACGATGCACTTATTAGTATGATTAACTTAATTCATGCAGCTCTTGATAAAAATGAGTTCCCTGTTGGGTTATTTGTGGACCTGCGTAAGGCTTTTGACACTGTCAACCACCAAAACCTTCTTCTTAAATTACATCATTATGGAATCAGAGGACACTCCCTGCAATACCTCAAATCTTACCTTACTGACAGGCTCCAGTATGTTTCTGTGAATAATTCAATTTCTCCCACCCAACCCATCAACATTGGTGTTCCTCAGGGCAGCATACTTGGCCCTCTCCTCTTTCTCATCTACATTAATGACCTTCCAAATGCCTCCCAACACCTCAAACCAATTCTTTTTGCTGATGACACAACCTTCTTTTACTTCAGTCCTGACCCCCTTGCTCTAAATGCCACAGTAAATACTGAGCTAAATAAAGTCCATCTTTGGCTAACTGCCAGCAAACTCACCCTTAACATTGATAAAACTTTCTATACTCTGTTTGGCAATAAATCCTCTAATCAAATAAATCTCAAAATAAACAATACCCAAATTTGTAACAAATTAGATGGCAAGTTCCTTGGCGTTCTCATTGACCACAAGCTGAATTTCCAGGGACACATTCTAAATATATCAAAAAAAGTTTCAAAAACTGTTGGCATTCTTTTTAAGATCAATATTATGTACCCTGACCTGCCCTGGTGACTCTCTATTACTCCCTCATCTATCCATATCTCAACTATGGTATTTGTGCTTGGGGTTCTACTACCCAAAATCATTTACGTCCTCTAATTACTCAACACAAAGCTGCTATAAGGACAATATCCAACTCTAGCCCCAGACATCACTCGGTACCCCTACTCAAATTTCTGAATATGTTAGATATTAAGTCACTGCACATTCTCTCATGTGTATCATACATATATAAAACGCTGAACTGTAATGCCAATCCTGAACTCAAAAGCTTCATTGAAGGTTGTAACAGAACCCATGAGCACCACACCAGAAATAAATACAGTTTTGATATTCCAAGAGTACGGCTTAATCAAACTAGAAATGATCTGCAAATCAAGGGACCCAGAATGTGGAATGACCTCCCCAACCATGTTAAAGACTGTACCTCTCTCAACCAGTTTAAGATTAAAACTAAACACTACCTAATAAATTCCCTGTAACCCACCTTACCCCTCTATTGTCAACCCATGTCTGTTATTTTTTTAATCAACGCTGTTTGTCAACCTTTTGTATTGTGCTTCTTTTTCAGTCATGTTCCCCCTTTTTTATCTTTATTTCTATTTTTCTCAACACATTTATTCTTTATGCTCAATTAGTATTAAGTTCTAGATATTAATGTTCTTCCTGCCCGAAAAGCATTGCGTAATAGTGGCTTTAGGCATTGTATGTACTAACTAGCTCAATCTATGATTCGATCCATTAATGTAACATCACTTGTATGTATGTATGTACTTACCTGAATAAACATATTTATATTTATTTATTTATTTTATAAGTATAGATGCCACAACTGTGACTGGTAAAACTATGTTTGTCATGAAAAACAGCGCCATCTGTTGCATGTAAGAGCAACACACATGCTGTACTAAATATGTTACAATTCCATTTCAGTGTTTCTAATTACATTGATAAATTAAATTTTCATAGATTTTTATTTATTTTCATTTTGATTTAATTATTTTGTGTGAATTTCGTTGGAATTGAGCTGTGTTCTTTACCATCCCGTTTATTTCGTAAGTATAGTTTATTTTTTTATTTTTTCATATTTTCATTTTATTTTTTAACTGTTTTTCTTATATTTCAGTGATGGGAACATCAGATCACTTGATGTTCCCAATTTTCTGATGGGAACATCAGAACATTTGGGAAGGCATCGGACGAGGGAGTGGGGAATGGTGGGGATGACGAGGGGACGGAAGTGAGAGATGGTGGGGAGGACGAGGGGACAAGGGAGGGGTAATGGAGGGGAAGGGCGAGGGGACGGGGGAGTTTGGGATGGTGGGGAGGAGGGGATGGGGGAATGGAGAATGGTGGGGAGGACAAAGGAACAGGGGAGTGGGGCATGATGGGGAGGGAGAGGGGATGGAGGAGTGGGCAATGGTGGGCAGAACGAGGGGACAGTGGAGTGGGGTATGGTTGGGAGGTCGAGGAAATGGGTGAGAGAGGAAAGGTGGGGAGGGCTGGGGGACAGGGAAGGTTGCTGTGGCTCAACAACGCAAATGCGTTGCTGAGCTACAGCAATGCGTGGCTGGGTACTGCTAGTAGTATATAATATAATGAAAATAGGTCCCACCCTGTCTAGGGTCAGCCCAATAGTAATATATAATGTACACTACTGTCTAGTACAGGACTAGTTGCAATAATTTCTACTTATGAAACTACTGAATTATTTAGTGTGCACTTGTACGAAGCTTGGCACAGCCACAGTATAAATATCCTTCCTAATAAAGGTTAGCATAAATGTAACTGGGTGCAATAATGTGGATATGATTGGATACTTTCATATATATATATATATATATATATATATATATATATATATATATATATATATATATATATATATATATATATACACCTAGGTTTGGCTTGCTAGCCACAACCTCTTATGGTGGTTGATAGTATTAACTAATTTGTTAACCACATATGACTTGGACTCACCTGATAGTTGAACACCGTCCGAGTTTAAGTTTTGACTATATGGTCTTACTATAAAATGTACGTTGGTGGCTTCCAATCTTACTCTCCTCCTCAGTCGAATATTAATGTAATTAGCAGAACGTCGGTAGTATTCAGAACTTACTCCCCAACGATTATTACTACTTGGTTGGCGAGGTTCCACTAACGCGAACACTACTGAGTTGTTATTTTGTTTGAATGAATTAATTATAGATTTGAGATGATTAATTATTTCCGCTGGATGGCGAGTAGAATGGATGTCATTACCACCTAAATAAATTATGGTAAATGGTGAGGCCAATCTAACGCGGATGTTAATGTTGTATTATTATAAAAATTATGAGCAGTTGCTCCTGGTGACGTAAAGCTTCTTACCTCAGTGTGAGGTATAGGTCTAAGGGTTGTGGGTATTTGACAGTGACCCACTAATGCTACTTTGTACATGAAATATTAATAGAATGTTAGAAATAAATTTACTGTTGTTTAGGCTATGATATGAGGCAGTCTGCTGACAGCCGAAATTAATGAGAATATTTATATAGTCTAATATACGGCACATAATAATTTTTGTTAGTAATGATTAATAGGGTTTAAGATAGCTTATATTCTCAACTATATAGGTTCAAGGACTAGACTTTGTCCAAGAATCGTTATAGATTTTAATATTTATTGTTATTTATTTAGTTCATAAAGGACCAGAAATTTATGTGGGAAAAGTCTAACTCTCAATATTAATAATAATCATAGAAATTGAATACTAAGATAAGTCCGAAGCATATAGTCCTGGTTCCTCCTCTTATATAAAAAGAAGGAAAAATAAATTAATATGAAATGACCCAAAGAACCAGTGGCCTATGGACCTAGATTAAATCAGTAGAATATTAAGAGCATTAAATGAACTGTAGTTACAATTAATTAAAGAGTAGACTTGGCACATAAATCTGGGGGGTTACAAGCTAGAAGATAAATATATCCCTAGTATTATTTCAGCGCTGGTTCTATGCTGAAGTTGTAAATAGTTAGAAAATGAATGAATGTAAATTTGTTTAATTACACATTGAAATATTATATACATGCATAAGAAATGAATAGCACATGTATAAGTAATAAACTATGGAAATAAATAATTTAAGAATGTGACTAAAGTATCTACGAAAAGTTAGTATGAGACTTAGCTGTAGAGAAGACTTCACAACGTTTATTTCACAGCTCAAATGCTCGTAGACGTAATCTCGTTGCCAAGGTCATTGTTGAGAACACAGGGCCATGGAGACCTGGTGGAGGGGAAGATTATCTCCGCTTGTCCTCACAATCCATGCTGGAATCACAATAAAATTGTAGAAAATGCCTAGGCTAGTAAATTATTCCACTATTCATTAGATAAGGTGGTGACATTAATACGAAGGTAACTAACGTGGTTTTTGTGGTCTTGTTGCTATATGACGAGCAACCTACACGTTAATTTATGTGTGCACACTAAAAAAAACTAACGTAGGAACTGTTATACTTATTACGCTCGCCGATATCGTGTCTGCTAATTGTAGGAGTAGTTGATGGTCCCTGACGTTCGCTGATACAGTAGGTCAAATTACGGGATAAATATAAACTTCTAGACACGAGAATTAAAAGCAGTATTGCCTGCTTGACCACGTTGTTCTCTCTGTAATGGCGTCATGTTGCAAGCCTGTGAGTGCGCGTGGCAGAGTGACGCCCTCCTCCTTACCCCTTGCTCGGATGCGCATACTCAGAACACCTCAAAGTGATCTCGAGCTTAAAGTATTTTATTTACTGGTAATAAATTAGGGAAGTAAGGAACTATGACAAGTACTGATGTCACGGATAAATATATTAAATCATAATACCTCTTCTCGCAAGGCAATAGGTCTAATTAACATTGCACAAATTAAACGAGAAGGGTCGACGTGAATTTATTTTACGTCTCAGTAATATTTACTGATATAATCAATCTGATTAAATGATCGAGTTCAGTACACAAAGGTACGTGAAATAATTATACTCTTTCATAAAGAATGACACTTAGAAAGAAAAGCAATTAACTGGTCGACAATATGTTTCATGTTTCAGCTTGACGCTGCCTCCCAGCGTCATGAAGACTTGGAAGGATCTGGCAAAATATTGCTTTAGCATAGAAAACATTAATTATGTTAATTCTTCGTATTAGTGATTAGTAAATGCAAATATTAGAAGCTAAAGGAGAATAAACTGTTGGTTATTCCAACATAAGGTGCAAAGTGTCCCAAAGTGTTCTAAATTGTCCCAAAGTGTCCCATAGTGTTCCAAAGTGTGCCAAGATGTACAACTGTCCCAGCAGTTCTCCTATCAGCTGCTGGAAATATATTATATACACAGATAAAACCCAATTTCATCAACTAGAGCGGCTTTAGAACTCAATGTCGTGATCCTTTATTAATCTATCTTTCATGTTATAGATAAATGGCATTTGCGATTAGCGAATCAAACAAATAACACACAATAGACGTTAGGCTAACTGGCCAGTAATCAACCTACTGCTTCCTTGGTACAACATTTGCAACTTTGCACGATTCCGAACCTTTGCCGGAAGGTAATGTAATTTACAACTGTCAATGTTCAAAGGTCTGAACTTAATCTGTCTGAAGCTATTAGTCCAGGATAATTGAATTTACACCTGGACGAAATTGTTCCAGAAGGTTTGTAAACGGTTTCCAGTTCAGGAACCATAGAGGGATAGCAAGTTGACGGTACGAGTTGGAAATGGTGG